>PVKM010015123.1:12809-28338 GCA_004027735.1 Carollia perspicillata | reverse complement strand
GTGCGGGGTACTCCCGGGGCCCGGGCCGTCCTGGAGGAGGTAGGACAGCCTGCCGGGTTGGTCCTGGCTGCAGAGCGTGCACGTGTCCTCAGGGAAGACGCTGACACAAGGTCTTTTCGGAGAGGGTAAGGCTGGACCCCTGCAGACGGGCGGGAGGCTCTTGCTTGTCCAGTGAGAAACATAGTGGCTCTCAGGGTAACAGGTGACGGGAGTGGACGGATCCCACTGGCCAGGGAGGGGGCGTGAGGCAGGGTCGGGGCTCTCAACATGCTTTGAAGACATCCCAGAGAGACCCACAGCCCCGGCCCCTCCCAGCCAGGAGAACGCACCCTTGCCTGCAGGGTCACTGGGGGTCCCCTGGCCGGGAGGATCTCCTGCACTGTGCAGTGCACATGCGTGTTGGTATTCTCTCCACCCCGCGCTGCCCCCGAGCTTGGCAAGTAATTCCTCAAAGGACACACTCCCCGCACACATGAAATGCTAACTCTGTAATAATTGGTTTCGTACTGAAGAGCACGTGATGAATGGGGATGACCTTGAAAGTCGTCCGCAGCGTGTCACTGAGCAGGACAACATGTTACCGGCCCACTGCTGCCACGGTTCCCGGCCCGGGACCCCGGTTCCCACACGGGCCGCGGGCAGGGCCAGACACGCTCCCAGTGTGCTCAGCAGTCTGCGTGTCTTGTACGAGACAGCTCTTTTTTTTATCTTTTGCTTTTTTTTTTTTTAACAGGCTACGGACATCATGACTAATAAAGATTTTATTTGTAACTTTACCTGTGTGTGTATGTGTGTGTGTGTGAGAGCGAGGTTGCTCACCAAAATATTGACAGTGGTGATTTGTACTTTTCTGAATGATTTGGTTTGTTTGTTTGTTGTTTACAACAAGCTCTGTATCATTTGTCATTTTTATAATCAGAATACAGCAAGGGGACAACTACTTGACTACCTTGAGGACCCCATTCCTTGAGAAGAAAGCGACACTTCCCCGCCTGGCCACCCTCTTCCCTCTGAGGAGACAAAGGCTGTGGGCTGGGTCACCCGACCAGTGACGGTAGGGAGCGCAGTGGGAATTCTGGCCAAAGGAGGACTGCCCAGAGGAGGGGCAGCCGGCTTGCAAGGACCGGCTTGCAAGGAGCCTGACAACCTTGTTGGACGGTTGTGAGCCCCTCAGCCCCTTGGCTAAGGCTTGTACAATCCTCAGCTTTTATTTCCAGCTCCCTGGTCTCCACTGCCACATAGGGAAGGCTTTGTGGGGGACCAAGATGCCTGCTGGGGGTGAAATCCAAACTTTAGTCATTCCTACCTGTGCAGAGTTTCGGATTCCCAGCTGAGAGGGCAGAGGCCCCAGGCAGTGGTTCTTACAGCTTTGGCTTGACAGGAGGGCCCCGAAAGTTCGGAGTCAGCAGGTCTGGGCTGGGGCCCAAGGGTCTGCGTTTCTAACTGAGCTCCCTGGTGATGCTTCTGCTGCCTGCTTCCTCCGCCCAGGTGTCAGCCCTCGGGTGCATGCGAACCTCAGCTTCTGGGAATGTTAGCTTGGAGCCTTGGGTAAGGTGTCCTCTGTCGTTCTTGGTTTCCCACGAAGGCAAAGCTGCTTCCATCTGCAGTCGGATGAGTTGGAACTGTCAGCGAGCTGGTTAAGAGTGTGGAGTGGCCTTGTTCGGTGGGAGCCATTTGCAGGCAAGGGCCTGGTGTCAAGAGAGAGCCAAGCCTCTAAAGCCACTTCCTGCACCAAAGTGCATCTGAAAGGCAGACCCAGCCACAGGGAGCAGAAGCAGAACCGCCATTCCCGGCGGGCGCTCTGCTGAGTGAACTGGAGGCAACGGGACCTCCTCTGAATCAGTGGGAATGAGTGTAGGCTGACATTTTCCAGGACTTGCCAGCCTGTGCAGTCAAACGGGGTCACATTACCCCCAAATTTGCCTGAGAGTGGAGTTCTGTCTTTCTGCCAGGCCAGGCCAGGCAAATGCCACTTCATGATATGATCCTTGGAGGACTCCTAGACAGGGGGCCTGAGCTGCCAGTGTGTTTCAGAGGCTTTCCAGAAAAACACCATTTCTGTGTTTATTTAGAGCCTGCCCTCTACCTAGACCCAATAGGACCCAGCTGCCAAACTGGGAACAAAGTCCCTGAACAGGCTGGGGCCAGCCTCCCCCGGCTCTGAGCTTCCCCAGTTCATAAGCAGAAAGACTGTGGCTCTGGAGTCAGAGGGCTTGAGGTTAAAGGCCAGTGGAGTCGACTTACTGTGTGACCTTGAGTAAGTGACTTACCTTCTCTGCGCCTCAGAGGGATAATAATAGCACAACCCTATAGGACTGACTGGGATGAGCACTGGACAAGATAACGTGGTCAGCAGGTGGCACTGCGCCTGGCACTCACTGGATACGAGCTGCTGCTCACATGTATGTGTTCGTTGTGTACATTTGTGCAGAAGGCGACTGCATAGCTCCCCCTCAGTGGGTTCGGCCATTCTCAAATTCATCCTTTTGTAAGATCTCTCAGAAAAAGAAGCCTCCTTCAGGCACGGCCATACCCAGCTATCCAACCATCATTAAGCACCCAGATTCTGGGGTTCTGGAGATTGGCGGATGGCACCCCACAGTATAGAAGATCTACACCCAGACCCCTGGGAGATCAAGGTACGGACCTGAGAGGCTGTAGAAACCCTTAAATTTCGTGTAGTGATTTTGTGCGTCTATGCAGATTTCTGGAAGAGCGGCCATGACTTTCACTAAAGAGGCCTCAGCAGGCTCCCTGGACAGTGCCGCCACTCCCAGGCACACCGGGGCCTCTCCGAAACCGAGACGCCAGGACAGACAGGAGCGGCTCACATCTGCATCTCCTCTCATGAGAGCCAGGCCTTCTCCAAAGTGAGGAGAGGACTCGACACAACAGAACGGTGAGAGCAAACCAGAAAGTGTAAAGCCCCTGGCAAAAACGCCATGACGATGAGCCATAACAACAAACCGTCTGCAATCTTGTCAGGGAGACTGTGTCGTGGAACAGCAAGCAGACCCGCCCCGGCGCAGGCCAAGCAGATGGGCTGCTCGGCAGGGCGGCCATGGAGGCCAAGAATCGGCCGTGTGCTGGAAGGGTGTGTGGAATCCGCAGCGCGGCTCCCGCAGACGTGGCCCGAGTCGCCACCGAATGGGTGAGTCGGGCTCTGTCGCTTAGCGGCCACACGAGCCCTCAGCTTCCCTTAGCTTGACCCCCTCTTTTTGAGAAATGGGGTTCCGTGGGTGGCGGTGGCCACCGGGCCTGTCTCCCCGCAGGGTTGCTGTGAAGCCCGTGGGCGTGGGCGATGCGTGGAGCGGCTGCTGCAGGAGCAGCTGGGCCAGGCTTCCTGAGGAGGTAATCCGGAGTCTGCGCTGCCTCCCTGCTCTCCCAGTCCCTGCCACAAGGTCACTTCAAGGACGTCCCAGAGCGTGATAAGCACCACTCAAGCTGTAGCCATCGTCCTGATTTACGCACTCCCAGGACACACTTGGGGGCCACTGTTGGCCCATCATTTGTTAGGTGCTGGGACTGACCAGAAGAAGGGCTTCCAGGGACAGGGCGGGCGGGAGAAGAGGTACAGGGGGGATTGAGCAGGGACAGAAATGTCCCAGAGAGAAATTAAATTGCGGCGCTATGGCGACGGCAAGGCTTCCTTTCTCATCTGCTCACAAAAAATCTCCAGTGAACTATTTCTTGGCGCCTGGTAGAACAGATCTATTTTGAGCTCAGTGCCTCCGTTACCCAGCCCGGGCGCTGCTTCCCTGCCTTTACAGGACGTGGTCCACACGGCAGCCTGGGGAGAGGCCCCTGTCAGGCGCCTCAGGCAGCGGGGGCACGGAGGGCCCATTAAGGAGTTGTTCTGGGCTCCCTGATGTCTGTCACCAGGCTAGGACACGGCCGGAGGCTGACGCCACACAGGCCGCCCCCAGCAGCTTGGCTCAATAGCCCTGGGCGTCCTGGCCCAGTTCTCTCCTCAGAGGGTCAGGCTGCACTGTCCAGTCACGGCCCAGGCTGCTCTGCAGCCCCTTCCCTGGGGACACGGGGCCCCTCCCAGAAAGGCCTGACGCACCCACTCGGCAGCGCTAATCCCGCATCCCCCACTTTTCCGATGCTGCTTGGTCACGTGGACGGCCCCACTGGCCACCTGGCCCGAGGTCGTTCCCAGGCCCTCCTCGTGCTGAGAGCAGGGCCGCCGGGCAGTGGTGAACAGGGTGAGACAGGCATGAGGGGACGTGGGGTGACTCCTCCTGGGAGGGCTGAGATCGATGGCTGCCTCCTGTCTGACCACCAGCCCCTGGTGAAGCTCCAAGTTCCCAGGGGTAGGGCTACAGCTGTGTCCTCTCTTCAAGGCCCAGAGGTGGGAGGTCATCATGCCATGGGCAGAGAGGCCTTCTGGCCCTTGGAGGGAGGCCGCTCTGATCCCCAGTCTCCAGCTCTGGAGTTGGCATTTCTAATTCTTCATACCTGTCTGTTGCTGATTTGCTGTGTGACCTTGTGCAAGTCACTTCCCCTCTCTGTGCCTCACCAATGGAATGAATGGTCCCATTTGCCCACCCATTCCAAAACTGTGAAATGTTCAGAGGTATGACCTTTTACATAATCAGAACAGCATTCCTTTAATTTGACAAAAATGCAAATGGCTCTGGTAGATGATTCAGTGGCCCTCAACCCCAGGCCTGCACACCCACATTGCTCTGGGCACGGAGGCACAGGTCCCATCCAGAACCACAAAATCAGGGTCTCCCTGGGCCTCTGGGTGGGCAGCATGTGGAGATGTGTATTTGTACGGCCGCCTAGGAGAGGCGTTCAGAATTTAGAAGGCAGACTCTCCCTATCCCGTTGGGATTATGGGATAATAATCTCTATCCCAATACCTGACACAGTGAGTCACAATGACAAATTGTTTGTGAAGAGAATGTGCCAATAGCCCTGGCTGGGTGGCTTAGTCGATGGGAGCGTCGTCCCAATGCACCAAGTCTGCAGGTTTGTCGCCTGGTCGTGGCACAGGCTAGAGTCAACCCGTGAATGCATAAATCAGTGGAAAAACAAATCCGTGTTTCTCTCTCTCCCTTCCTGTTGCTCTCTCTCTGAAATCAGTCAATAGCCCTGACTGCTGTGGCTCAGTGGGTTGGGCGACACCCCACACACCGAAGGGTCGATGATTTGATTCCCGGCTGGGGCACACGCCTGGGTTGTGGGCCAGGACCCCAGTTGGGGGGTGTGAGAAGCAACAGATTGATGTTTCTGTCACACACCAGTGTTTTTTCTCCCTCTCTTTCTCCCTCCCTTCCCCTTTCTCTAAAAATTAAATAAGTGAAATCTTTTTTTTTTAAATCAATCAATAAACAAATGACATGGAAACTTAAAAGAAAAGAATGTGCCAATAAACCAAGAGATGCCAATAAACAGCCGTGGCCTCCCGGGCTCTCCATCCTCACAGTCCTGGCCACACTGTGTGTGCGGGCAGGGGGCCTCGGGTGCAGAGTGTTTCGGGGGTGGCAGGGAAGAGAAGACCTGTAGGCCCCTGCGAGTGTGTGGCCTCGGGGGGGGTGACTCTCCTCTCCCCTCCCCCATGTACCTTCGAGGGGAAGGCGGTGTGGTTTCTGTATTACGATGAGCAGAATGTCTGCCGGAGTCGCTAAATGAACTGAGCAAGATGGAAAGAACATGCAAGGCCACCCCGCCGACTGCCAGGAAAGGGAAGGAAATCACATGAGGGCACAAGCTGGAAGGGATCAAAGGCAGCTTCCTTGAAGCTAATGGCTTCGGGAGAGAGGAAAGTTAATGAGAGTATGAATCGGATGTAAGAAGAGAGTTAAAAAATCACATCGGAAGGCACCAAGAGAACTCGCAGAGGGACGGCACACACTGAGGACAGACACAGGACCGCTGCACATCTGACACCGAGTTACAATGCCGTGCACGCATCTGAAACGCAAAAATGGCACGGAGAGAAACTTGAATTAATCACGATGAATTCGGAGAAAAAGGACAAACACAATGAAACAGGGCGAGAGAAGATGGTCGTGGAACCCAGACCTTCCAACGTGAAAGGGATCGGAGTCCCTGAAGTGGATGGTCCAACAGCTAGAGCAAAAGAACGGGCAGAGAAGCTCTCCCTGAAACAAAGGGAGAACCAAGTGTACCGACTGAGGCCACAGAGGAGGATCAACATCGGGAACAGGCCGAGCCAGGCTGTTACTGGACCTGAAGATCAAGAAAACAGCTCTTCAGGCTCCGGGGGGAAATAGCGCGTCACCAACAAGGAGAGGAAAATCAGTCCGGCTTCAGATTCTTCTGCAGCAACAGTCGCTACCAGAAGACAAAGGAGCCGGGTCTTCAAAGTTGTGTGGAAAAGGGGAAACCAAGAATATTACACCCAGGGAAGTCGTTCCACTTTACAGACAACGTGGAAAGGGTCAGGGGAGACAGCACCCACAAGCCTTTGCGAAAATAAAGCCGCTGCCCTGGCTGGCGTGACTCGGTTGGCTAAAGCATTGCCCTGTAACCGAAAGGTCACTGGTCGGATTCTCGGTCAGGGCACGTGCCCAGGTTGCCGGCTCGATCCCCGCTGGGGCGTGCGCAGAAGGCAGCTGATCGGTGTCTCTCTCTCCCACTGATGTTTGTCTCTCACCCTCCCTTCCCCTCTCTCTCGAACGGGAATGAAATAAGTCCTCAAGAAAATTACTCAGCAACGAAATCTAGCTGACCATTAAAAGGGTCAGTTTTTTTTTAAAAGGTAAAGTCATGACTCACACAGGAGCCCTTTTTTTTTTTTTATCCATTTCTAAGTCATTCCAGTTTTTCCTGATATGAACACGAGATGACTCCAAATGCAAAACTCAGGGACAAAATGTGCTTTAAAAATGCAATGCAATCAGTTTCATTAACCAATGTCACCCCAATAAAGCCAATAAAAAAGTTTTTTTAAAAAAAGCAATGGAATTTAATGACATGCGGTACCGAGATGAACAACTGGGAGGGTTGCGGTTGCAGAACAGAGTGGAAATGTTCTAAACCCCGACCAAGCGAACACACTAGAATCCAAATCAGGAGCTGGGGGGAAGAGGC
Organism: Carollia perspicillata; assembly: GCA_004027735.1. NCBI lineage: Eukaryota > Metazoa > Chordata > Mammalia > Chiroptera > Phyllostomidae > Carollia > Carollia perspicillata. The sequence continues at coordinate 21,270 of PVKM010015123.1, read as the reverse complement.
GGGGGCACGTCCGAGGGAAGTCGTCGCGGTCTTCATCTCCTGAAGTGATGGAACCTGCCCCGAGTGAAGCGATTATTCTTCTTGCCCACGACTCCAGTCTCTTAACGAGCTTCATACTGTTTTTTTCCTTAACATTAGGGAAATTCATTTCATTATGAACTAATCTCTCTTGTGGAAAGCAAAAATTTATCTAAGATTCAGCAACCTTGCAGGTTTTTCTTTCCTGTGAAACGCAAGAAACATTACATGCTTCCAGTTTAACATACAGCAGATGTGATACAATCTCATCTCTCAAAGTCGTTGGGACCTACACTCCTTTGTCCCTATCTGTGGCCCTTCGTCTCCCCCCCCAAAGCGCTCCGTGTGTGGATGCCGTCCACTGAAGGTTAACGCACGGCGCGGCAGGCGGTGCGCGGCGCCTGCTGTGGGCCAGGGCGGCCTGGGTGCTGGGACCGTGGCGGAGAGCAGCGCCTAAAAAGCCTGTCTCGGGGAGCGGCTTTCCGAAGCGGGGCGGAGGGGACCTGTTGCGTGCTTCTTTGTACTTTTCTGTGTTGCCGGTTTGGTTTTGTTTGAGAATCAACGTATATCATATTCATAAAAACAGTGGCCTTTACCTGCACACACACCCCCCAGGGTCAAGACCACCACCTTTTAAGCTGTAGGAGTGATTAGTCCCTTAGCGTAAATAAGGTTTTTAGGAAGGCAGTGAGAGGACCCAGAGTCTCCGCAGGTCCCAGCCTGGGCAGCTGAGTGCTGGCAGGAACTGCAGAGGGAGTTCAGCGCCTCTCGGCTGGGACAACCATTGAGCTGCCCTTCGGAGCCCCTGTGGCCAGAGGTTCCCGTCCCATGAGACAGATGCCCTTTCAAGCTGGCCCTGGACCCGGGCAGCTGGGGGCCCAGCCCAGCCTTGATAAGTCTCTGGGACATGCCTGGCAAGGCTCTGCTTCCTGGAGGCTGGGCTCCTGGTCCCCGTCTGATTCCATTACCCTTCCCTCCCTCTCCCCGCTCTTGAGCGGAGCCCTAACTCCAGCCCTTCTCTGTTTGTACCCCCAGTCTAGCCACGCTGACCTAAGCTTTCCTTTCCCTCACCACCTCCTCTTGGCACGTGCTTTTTCCTCTGCCAGAATCCCTTTCCCACCCTCCTTCCTTCACCCCCAGACCCCCAGGCTCCTCCTCTAGGAGCCCTCCCTGACATCCCTCCCAACCCCCTGGGTCAGGCCCCTGCCACTGGCTGGGAGCCCCCACGGGCCAGCCTGGCTCTGCTCATCCCTGTGGCCCAGGGCCCAGCTCAGGCCTGGAAGTCACGTGGGCGAGCCCGGGCCTTGGCCTCTTACCAGTGGGGCTACCCCAGCCAAGTCCCTCGTCCTCCATGACTGGTTCCTCCTCCAAAAAATAGGAACGTGGGGAGCCCTCCCCCGTGGGGTTTTCTGGAAGGGAATAAAGGAGATAACGTATATGTTTATTTTGAAGCTGGTTAGAGGAGTGACAGCGAGATACGGGCTTAAGGGAAAGAGCCATGAAAGAGGGAAATCAAGTCAGGGAAGAAAAGTGGCAAAAAGTTTAATTGGAAAAAAGTCTGAATTTTCAGGGCTCCCTCTGGAGGGTCTGTGGACACCAAGGGGCCGAGGTCGTGGACGGTTCCGGGCGGGGCTGGGCCTCCAGGCCCGGTGGAAGCTCCCTTCTCAGTCCACGGCCTGCAGCTCAGCCCCGCCCACCCCACAGAGCCTCGGGAACTGTCGTCCCACTCAGTGTCCCCCGGAAGTTCCCCGCCAAGTTGTACTGTATTCCTGTAGCAACCTTGTGAATAGAGAGTAAACACAGCTCCTGAGCACGTCCCCAGCGTCAGTGGGTTACCCGAGGTCACCCTCGCCCCTGGCGCCATCGGGTGATAGCGAGAACACGTGTGAACGAGGGCCTGGGTGACACCCCTGTGTCCCCTGATGTCACTCCATCTCCCTCAGGAAATGGTGGCGTGAACTCTGGGGGCACAGCCTGGAGAGCTGCAGTTCAGTGTCCTCTCACACCCACACAGCAGGTGACAGCCAGCGCTGTCCCCCGCACCTCTCTGTCCCCGGCCCGCCTCTGGTGTTCCCGCCAGGCACACCTTAAATCGCGGTTACCTTTATTGGACACCCGCTCTGTACCAGGTGTGCCTCTCACCTGTGAGGGAGGTCCGTTGTCCCCATCTGACAGATGAGGAAACTGAGACCAGGAGCAGTGGAGCAGTGAGTGGTAGCTCAAAGCCACACACCTGGAATTGACAAGCCAGCTGGCTCTCCTCTGCCCCAGTGCTAGAGCCAGGCCAGGAACAGAGCAGTGCCACGCAGGGGCACTGAGTGAGGATTCCGGGGGGCTGGGCGCGGGGTTCTGAGGGACCGGAGCCCCCCTCCCAGGCACTTGCAGCTGCCCACTCCCCTATGAAGACACCGAGCCCAGAAACCTCAGCCGCCCACTTGGACGGGCGAACTGCTTCTAGTCTTTTGCTAAGCCCTGCAGCGCGGTGACCGCCCTTGTCCCGCAGCCCTCCATGTGCGGGTGTGTGTAGGAGAAATCCTGCCCTTCAAGGGCTGGGCTCTGACAGGCCCCAAGACGGGACACTGGGCCCCATGCCAGCAGGGCCCCTCACCCGGGACTGACCCGAGCTCACACTAGAGCATTCAGTCTCCAGAGAGTCTGCGTGAGCCCAGAATCCAGTCTGAACAGGTACTGAGACAGGGTGGCTGTTTCCTTTCCCTTCGCCAGCTCTGGCCTCCCAGCTGCCCACGCAGCTTCCCACAGAGATGTAGGGCCTCCTGTGTGCCCACAGCGCCTCGGGTGCCCGTCCCAGCCCTGGCTCCTCCCCATGGGAGCAGCCCCCTCACCACGAGCTCCATGAAGCAGAGCTGCGTCCAGGTCACCGTTGCCTTCCTGGCACCCAGCACAGGGCTTGGCACACCGCAGATGCCCCGTGTCGTGCTCCGCTGCATGCCCAGCAGCGCCACACCACAGTGAGCCGGGGACGAAGCAGTGCCTGCCTGGCTGAGGCCCCAGGCAGGGCCTGTCCTCGGGGGTGACAAAAAGGGGACTCCACCACTAGACTCCAGCTAGAGCTTCCAGCAGCAAGAGGGCCAGGAGAGAAATGAAGAGATCCCACTCCTGCCCACACCCGCTGCACCGCCCTTCCAGAGCTTGAGGCTGACCCGGGCCTGCAGGCCACTCCAGGCAAGGCTGGAGGAGGCCCAGCCAGCTCCCCTGAAGTGCTGCCTGCATTACCCAGCATTCCTAGAGAGTCCAGTTTTGCTTGCCTCCTTCACAGGAGTTTTTAGCTAAATTCATTTATGGTCTCCAGTGCCTAGGACTCATGATTCTAAAAAGCCCTGATGGACTCTCCCTGGTGTCAGTCACAAGGCTTCATGTACCCTAGGTTACCTCTGCTTTTGGTGAGTTTTGCCTGCATTTCTGCGCACAGAGTGTGCTTGTTGAACAAAGCGGCCCACGCCCAGGGCCCACTCCCTGGCCCGAGAGGAATCACTGCTTCAAGGGCAGTGTCAGAGAGGCGGTGGGTTCCGCCGTGGAAATGCACGCAGCTCCCCTGCAAACACGCCGGTCAGGGGAACACCGGGGCTCGCAACCCATGGCGGTGCAGGCGCTCGGCCCCCGTCCGCTGATCGCCAGCGTGTCTTCCCTGTGCCCCACCTGTCCCCTCCAGGAGCAGGGCTGACAACCAGCCCGTTTCAGCAGCTCCCGGTGCTCTGCGCTAGGGAGGGTCTGGGGCAGGCCCCCTGTTGCTCAGTGGTCATGCCGAGCACAGGCCTTGTGGCCTCTGCACACGTGCACTCTCCCGGGGAGCCTCTCACCGCCGTCCTTGAAGCAGTTCTTAGACCCCGACATGGGTGAGGGGACCCCGCAGATACTACCACCGGCTCCGAAGAGAATGTGAAGCACAGACCACATTTACTGATCAGGGATATTGAAACAAATGTGCAAATGGGAGCAAAACTGGGGAGGCGGAAGTCGGTCGTGTTCCACGGGACAGCTCCGAATCTGCAGCCTGTAGACGAGCATGGTGCAGCATCACTATCAGTCCCCCCAAATCTTCACGGTTCGCAGAGCACAGTGAGATAATCCGAGCAGTGCCCTGCGGAGTCCAGATAAGCCGTAGCTCTTGCGCAAATGTACAAATATTTTCCTACAGCCCCGGCCACGAGCCCTGCACCTGGCCCCGGTCGCTCTCAGCTCATCCAGGAATCCTCCCTGGCCCCAGACGGAGCTGGGGGCCTCCCACAGGGCTCCCCCGGTCCCGCGGACTTCTGACCACCACTCTGTCTCCACCTCTCAGTGTGCCTCTGAGGACCCAATAGATATATTTTTTTAATTTACTGATTTTAGAGAAAGAGGACTCGGGAGAGGGAGAAACCTCAATTTGGTCTCCTTATTTATACACTCATCGGTTGATTCTTATCTGTGCTCCGCCCGGAGGTCGAACCCACCACCTTGTCGTTATTGGGATGACATTCTAACCAACTGAGCTACTCAGCCAGGGCTCCAGAGACATCTGTTGAATGGATTAGAGAACAAAGGAGCAATACAGGGTCCTAAAACCAGGGGGGTGCGTGGCCGGCCTCCATAAAGCAGCAGAACACCTGCGAGGCAGCCCTTGAAGGTCAGCAGTTTCTCCTGAGTGAGCGTAGGTTTCAGGCTGGAGCTCAGTCGGGGCTCTTCGGGAAAAGGGACCCAGCAAGCTGGGGGGTGCTGCGTGAAGCCCAAGGGCGCCGTTTGCGTTTCTCCTATTAGCCAACAGCACTTCTGCGAGCCTTTAATATATCAGAGTGACCTACGGATCTCTGAGAAGGAGAATGCAGTGTTCCCGTGTTTCCCGTGCTTATCTGATGGTGAGACATTTACTTTTTAAATGGAGGTGAAGGTTCTGGAGGGTTTACACTGAGAGCCACCAATTCAGTCCCACCTGCCCGATACCCTTCGTACAGACATCATTGTGGCCTGGGTCAGAAGGCCGGCCCCACGGCGTTAGGGCTCCCGCGGCCTTGGCCAGGTTCCTTAATGTCTGCTCAGCCCCACGTCTTCGTCTGTGACGTGGAGCTAGAGCGAGACCCCACCGTGAAGCTGCCGGGAGGGTTCAGTGAGGTGCCTCGGGGAGAACACTCAGCGCAGAGCCCGGCACAGCGTGCACTCAGTAAACGTTAACCGTGTCATCAGCGTTTGTGAAAAAACAGGAGGTGCCGTTTATTGACTGCATGCTTTGCCTCGGCTCGATTGACCCTCAGCCCAGCCCTGAGGCCAGAGGAGGACAGAACTCTTCGGGAGGTGAAGGCCTTGCAGCCGGCAGGTTCTTGGACTAGGCGCAAGGCCCTTAGAACAAGCTAGCCGAGGTCTTGGCACGAAGTAGGTGCTCAGTAAGGGTTGTGGTTGTTGCTTTTTCTATCCTCCCTCCTTCCCTTCCAGCCAGGAGTCACGCTGGGCCCCAGTCTGAGGGCTGCTCCTGGCCCGAGTTCCGGCGGGGTGGACAGTGCTTCAGCCAAGGGCTCCCAGGTGCTCAGTGGGCAGGGCGGGACCTAGGCCGAGCCTGCTTCTCCCTCCACCCCAGCTGAGGTCCTCCTTTCCCTTCTCTTCCTCGTCTTCCTGACGCCTCCCCCTCTGCACACTCCCTCAGTTATGTGGGAATTTGAGGGTCAGAGGTCCCTCCTCTTCAGTCATCCTGGTGACAGGGCTCCACTCTCAAAGTGCAGAAGGGGCTTAGAGTCGTGACTGACTTCGTGAACAAATGAAGGAAGGAGTGGGCCTGCCACGCCCCCCGAGGCTGTCCACGGGGTAAACACAGGTTCCACATGGAGCCCCACCCTGCCTGACCAAAAACGCTGCCCCAGCGGAAGTCTTGCTTCATGAAATGACTCAGCTCCAGTGCTCAGATGCAGTTTCTGTGTTTTATAAACTGAAGGTGTTTTCATAATAGCTGGGGGTGATGAGCCAGCATCAGCCTGGACACAGAGCCATAATCTGCTCTGAAACCCTGGGTCTGAGCCCCGCCCACAGGCAGGGCCACGGAGGCTGAAAGTTCCAGGTGGGGCGTCCTTCACGCCCCGCTGTGGCCAGCTCCTCGCTTCAGCTGACAAATAGCACAGCCCCCAAAGTGACCCACAGGTCACCCAGGCCACTTCCTTCACCGTGGAAGGAGGTGAGTGCTGAGGCAGCCTTGGGGGCCTGGCTCGGCCCTCCCCAGACACTTCTGGCCTGCTGGGGGGCTACGTGACTTCCATGGCCCAGGGTCCCGAGGCCGAGAACCAGGGGGCCCAGCACCGAGCCAGGGGCCAGGACGGGGAAGAACCATCACACAGGCAGGGAAGATGTCCTCCCCCCCAGCAATGACAGTCATACTTGGGGACCTTGACACACATGCACTAAAACAGGTAATGGTCCTCCCTGAGGACTCAGCAGAGAGGAGGTGGGGCGGCAGCGCCCACTCACTCACCCCGACCTGACCCCCACTCTTCATTCGTCCTTCCAGTCACTTACTGGGCACTTTCTAAGGACCCCCCTGTCTCCTCCACCCCGGACCTCCTCATCTCAGCAAATGGCACCACCATCCTCCCGGCCAGCTTGACCAACAACCAAGGAGTCATCTTCGGTCCCAGTTTTTCTGATCCATCGGCAAACCCGGCGCGCTTCACCTCCACTCCACTTCCGACGTCAGCCCCCTTCCCAGCCACCGCCGTGGCCAGCCTCTCGCCTCTCACTTGGACACCGCAGCAGCCACCTTGACCCCTTGACCTTGGCCTCTAAAACCCATGTCCGACTGACTCCTCAGAGGGACCTTGTCACAGCATCATTCTAACCACATTTCCTGTCCTCAACTCCTCCAGTGGCTCCTACCAAATATTAAAACATGTTGAAGACGTGAAGCGGACCTGCTTCGGAACCAGGCTACAAAGAGAGGACATGAACTGAGGAAGGGCCCAGAGGCAGAACCGAGCGTCGACGAGAGCTTCCTCTGTGACGGAGTCGTCACCAGCCCGCGGGGAGAAGACCAGCCCTTATAAACGGAGCTGAGACAAGTGGCAATCCATATGGAAAAAGTAAAATTAGCTCCCCCTCTACCTCCACGCACACATCCCAGGTGGGTTTAAGGCTTCCGTGTGAATAACAAAATGTTAACACATTTAAAAGAAAATCCAGGAGAAACAGTTTTAGGCCTCAGAATAAGGAATGATGTTTAAATAAATTTTTTTCTGAATTATAATATGCATAGTGAAAAACGCACACCCAAAGCGTGCAGCTCAACGAAACCTCACGATCTGGGAAGGGAGTGCAAATGCAGCGCATAGAACCCGCAGGAGATCAGTTTGCAGAATACGTGCGTAAAGAACTTCCACAAATCAAGAAGGAAGACAGAGGAGCCGGTGGAAAATTCAGCACGCGTGGCGAACAAGGGTCTCACTGAAGAAGACACCGGGACAGCCAGTAACCCTGTCAGAAGAGGCCCTGCCCTGCAGGTATCGGGGAAATGTACATTAAAAGGACGATGAGATATTATGTCGCCACCACACTTGGACCCCAGCCTTAAACGCAGCAGGTGGAGGAGTAGATCGGTAAGGCCACTTGGCAGTGGCAGGAGGTGGCATCTTGCCAGGGTGAAGGTGGGCGTATCTGTGACCCGACTCTTCCTCCCCCAGGCGCAGACTCCGCAGAGGCTCTCGTGTGAGCGTGGCCGCAGGGAAACTGGAGATACCACTGATTTATGATACAGTCACGGTCACGCGGTGGCGATGGGCTGGCAGTGAGTGACAGTGAGTATCAGTGAGATCAACCAGGACGTGTGTGCCAGGCCGGACACGGGATGGGAAGGGGCTGACTCTGGGGAAGGGAGACTCAGGCCGGGCCTTGAGCACCGGGGGGGATTTATGCACAAGGAAGTGGGAGCAACAACCACCATTTGTTTATTTGTTTTTGCCTCACTCATTTCATGAAGCTCCAAAAGGGAAATGGCTTGCCATATTGATGCCCAAGCCGAGCGATCGCTGGGCCTCACCTGCAACTCTGTCTCCTTTCTGTTGCCCCCCTCCCCCTCTTCCTTGCCCCATGGCCCCGCCTCACAAAGGCCTGGACTGGTGCGGTGGCCCTGTCATTGGCTTCCCTGCTCTGCGTTCTCTCTGTGCGTGGTCAGAGAGGCTTTCTCAGCCCAGTACGGGGGCCACACCCCGCCCTGCTCAAAAGCATCCGGCAGCTTCCCACAGCGCCCGAAGCGAAGTCCAAACTCAGAGCGTACCCCCATTCAAGGGAGGAAAACCACTGTTCCTAGGCTCACAGGCTCTGTGGGCCGAGGACGTGGACAGGGCCCAGATGGAACGGCCCCACAACATCTGGGGCCTGGGAGACCTGACAGCGGGGGGCTGGAATCCTGAAGGCTCCTTTACTCACAGGAGACAAACGATCAGCGGAGATCTTAGCTGGGCATTCACTGGCCGCT
>PVKM010015123.1:0-12709 GCA_004027735.1 Carollia perspicillata | reverse complement strand
GGGCAGTGTGCTCTGGTGTCCTCGGACCTTCTTGTTTTGCTCTGAAGCCTTCCTGGTACTCGGGGGCTGCCCAGTGTATCCTGCCACATCCTACCGTGTCATGTCACTTCCCTCCGTCGGTCCCCAAAGGGATCTTGACTCAGCAGACACAGCAGGGCAGGTAAAAGGAAGTGGGGGAAACGTCACTGTTGCTTGTCACCACGTCCGTCCATCTGGCCTAGTTCCCGGCAGGCAGGAGTCGGTCGGCCCCCCCGGTGGGTGTGGACCAAAGCCGCGGCTCTGCCAGTGGGCTGGCAAGGTGCTGCCAGGCCTCTGCCGCCTTTAGGACCTGGGGCCGGGAGAGGGCTGGATCTGACCACCACCAGCCTGACGGGACTTCTGGGCTGCTTCTCAAAGAGAGAGCACCCTCATCCCTTTTGTCCTTCCCCAAATTCAGGAGAAACTGACCCTCTCCCCTGCAGACCGGCCAGGGTATTTCAGTTCTGGTGACTACCGAGCCAGTGGGAGACGGGCGATTCCCACAGCAAGGTGTGGGTCACAGGCTGGGCCCCTGGAGCTGGGAAGGGCCCGGTTGATGCCAGCTGCCCTCCAGGAGCACCTGCTGTATGCAGGGCGCTGTGCCAAGCATTTTATAGAATTGGTTCACCCCGTGCTTACGACATATTAGCAAGGGAGGTATTATTACCCACACAGAATGAATGAGGAAACTGAGGCTCAGCAAAGTTACGTCACAGGTCGGCTTCCTCGTCGCTGGGTCAGGCATCTGACGCCAGGTGAGAGGGGATGACCCACCCGGAGGGGGGACCGTCCTAACGCGAGGCTGGTCTCCCTGGGCTGGGCCTGGCTGCTTTGTCAGAGGGTATTTGTCCTGGACACAGGCCAGGGACTAGAGCTCAAGTGGGCATGTCGGGCCAGCAGCCAGGTTCCGGGCACCGGGCCTCCCCGGCATCTGCCCGTTGCTGCTGCACTGACTCACGGAGCCCAGAAAGCCCACATTTTATAAGGTCAACCCAGTGCCCTGGGACCTCGCAGTCTGTGCTTGTTGCCACACGGGGGGCTGGAACGGCCTCTTCGGTCGAATGTGCAGGCCTGGGACCCACCACAGGCTCCGTCCTGGACCAGCGTCCAGTGACCAGCGACAGCATCCAGGCCGGGAGAGGGAGGACGAGGGCTCCAGACCCCTCTTCCCCCACCAGCCTGGATCCCCCTGCACCTCACCCTCATCTGAGGAGCCCTGACCTTCTGATCCTCAACAGGCAGGGATGGCGGAGACACCTTCCCTTTGCCCCATCCTCAGAGATGTGTCTTCCACCAGAAGGAGCCATTGCATCCCACCTCCTGTGCGAATTCTGATGGGCGAGCAGGGAGCGTGAGGACCCCTGCGTGGTGATGGGTTAGCACCGTCTGCCCTGGGCCAGGGCTAGGGCGTGGTGGTGCGTGCGCTGTGTGGTGCTGACACGGCGATCCCCTCCAGAGGGCTGCCCCAGGTGACCCCTCAGGGGGTTCCCCACGTGCTCCCCAGAGGTGAGGTGCCCCGATAACCCCATTTCTGTGAAGACCGATTCCCTGGCGAAATTATGCAGCCGTTGAGAGGGGGTTTTGCATCGGTTCGTGCCTCTCTTAGCCACTTCCTGTCCCAGATAACCGGCTCCAGCGCCTGCTCTGGGGTTTATCTCTAAGGTCACAACTGCTGCCTCGAGCCCTTCAAGTCTCCTATCGCGGAGACCAGCGCCGTCAGGCCGCCTGCTTTCCTGGCAGCGCCCCTGCTTTTAAATGCCCCCGTTACCAAAACTCACACCCCCTCACGGCCCGTTCTCGGCCGGCATGCAAATTTAGACCTGGTTTGTGTGGCCGAGGCGGCAGCTGCCCAGCTCTCCCAGGAGTGTTGTTGTAAAAGCAGAAACCGAACTCTCTCTAATGATGGAATGCCAGACATGGTGGCAGGTCAGTGGGAACACATCCGAGGGGGCGGGGGTGGCCTGACATTCCTCAAATCGGCCAGGCCGATCGGGCAGAGTGTCCGGATCAGTCCGACCCCACCTGTCACTATCTGCTGAGCCCTGAGCAGGCCCTGATAGGGGATTCCGCCCCGCCCTGCCTCCCAAGCTTTCTGGGTGGAGGGCTTCCCACCCAGTGCTGAGGCCTGAGGGAAGAGCCCCGCGCCCGTCACGGGCTCTACATGGCAGGGGATGACTTGGGGTGCTGCGGAGCGTTTTGCAGGATCCCAGTATTTTCCCGCGAGGAGGAAGCCCACCTCCACCCCGCGCTCCCCTCCGTTGCGCAGGCCCTCACCCAATGGATGCCCAGCTTCTGCTCGAATGCCTCCAGAGACGGGGAGCTCAGCTGGGAGGGTCGGAGATTCTAGGCCTCTTTTATTTCTTCGTGTTGGACTCCAGTTTCCCACAGTGAGATCATTCGTTCAACAAGCATTTACAGACCACCTACTATGTGCCAGGCACCGTTGAAGCCACTGGGGAGACAGCACGAGCAAAGCAGACAAAAACCTTTACCAACCTAGAGCTGACATGCTATGGCAGGAAAAGACAACCCGCCAACCAATCAGGAGAATGTGGAGTGTCCGTGGCGAAGAGTTAAGAGGAAAACTGGAGCAAGGAAGGGGGCTGGGGAGCGCTTTGTTTGCGTGTTTGCACGCTGCAGGCGGCGAAGGCGCCGTGCCAGTCGGCAGCCCTGGGACGGAAGGCTGGGCCGAGGCACCCGTGTGCTCTGGAGGGGAGGTCTGGGCAGCGGGAGCCCCCAGGGCACAGGCCCCGAGGTAGGCGTGCGGCCGGAGAGAGAGAGGAGAACAACAGGGAGGCCAGGGCTCAGGTGGGGACTGCGGAAGACGGGGCGATGTCAGGAAGGCGCGCGGGTGGGGCGGGTGGCGTTTGCATAAGCGTGGCATTTATAACGCAAGAAGCCACGCTGTTTGCACGGGAGAGGGTTAGAGTCCAGTAGAAGCTCAGACCCAGAACGGGAGAAGACCCCAGTCCCGTCATGGGGAGCCCAGAGAAGACCACAGCGGGAATTGCTTGATGAGGTCGGCATTTCTGGAGCTCTGACAGTGCCCAGCATGTGACGTGGAGCCAACGGGAGGGGGGAACCTCGTTCTTGCTATCAATTCTATTGATCTAGGAAAACGGAAACCAACCTTACTTTGTTGGGTAAGAGGCTTAGCGGAAAGGGTTGGGTTTCCTGGGGCATAGTCGGGGTGAGGGGAGGGTGTTGGTGCTCTCAGGCCTGGATCTGAGTGAGGGTGCGGAGGTGGGCCCCGACTGGTGCCCTCCCCCGCGCCCTCGGGTCTGTGCCTCCCAGGACTCTCCCCAGTCTCTGGCAGGCAGGGGAGTCCTTGGCCATTGCGTGGGTCCGGGCGTTTTGTTATGTGAACGTTAGTGCGAGTCAGCCCCAGCTGCCTGGCCTGCCCAGGTGTTCAGACCCCTGAGGGCCGAACCCTCACCCTGGGGTGGCCGTTCAGGAGGCCAGCTCCCAGAGGACTCGGCTGGGTCCTCATCTTCCTCGCCAAACTGCCCGTTGCCCAGGAAGCGCCTGCCACTCAGGTGCGCTCCGTGACAGGGCAGCTAGGCTTGGGCCGAGGGCTTCGGTTTCAGGCCTCCCTGACCGCTCTGTCTCTCCTGGAATTAGCTGGGGCTGTGACAGGGAACAAGGACAAGCCGAGACAAGGAGTAAACCAACAGGCAGCAACAGGAGAGAGGGTGGGAGAGGACGTGAGGCGGGGTTTGGGGAGCAGGCGGTGGAAGGCCACGGCGCCACCGGCCAGGGACCATGCAGGGACATTCAGAACTCAGCCCTCCACCAGGGCTCACAGGAGGCATTGTTCCAGGCACGGGCACAGATCATTATCTCCTACGTGGTGTTTTTGGCATGTGTGTGTTTGTTCTCTGTGATAGTGGGAGAGCGGGGCAGGGCCACGTGGCCAGGCTTGGTGCACTTTCACCCGGGACCCAGGGAGAGGCTTCCCAGGGAGTCGGGGCCCTAGCAGGGACTGCGGCCCCCACCCCCGCTTCCCGCCCGCTGCCCTAGGCCCCAACTCACCTGCCTAACTCAGCCCAGCAGAGCACAGCCACAGTGAGCAGTTGCGGCCAGGACCTGATGGCAAACAGAACAGGAAGTTCCCTGCCCCAGCCACCAGCCCCCTTCCAGTGGTCACTGGGGTCAGCTGGACAGACACAGGTTCAAGTTCCAACCGTACCACTTCCTGTACATGTGACCTTGGACAAGTTCTTTAACCCCACTAAGACTAAATGTCCTCACGTGTACAGTGGGGTGGGCTTTGTGGGGTTCTTGGGAGGATTACATAAGACCCTTCATGCAAAGCAGTTAGCGCGGCTCCGCCCCAACAGCAAGTTCCCGGTAAATGTGGCCATGGCGATTATTTTCACCATCATTACTGTCGGCGTGGCCACCTCACAATCTCCTGTTGACACACGATTTCACTGCCCGAGTGTGCATTTGTGTTTATGATTGTGTTGGCACAAAGCAGTCCTTTTTAATTGCTGCTGGCTAACGAGACAAGAGCAGAGGCGGATTTAATGCGTAAATGATGCGTTGAAGCCAAGGGAAGGCCAAGTGATGTAACAGTCCACTGTGCAAACACAAGTGTGGCAGTCGCCGAAGCAGAGAAAAGTCGTGGGAGAACCGAGTCACCCCCAGCCCATGGCAGCACCCACCGGCGTGCCACAGGCGAAAGGGGACCCGCTCTCTGCTCAGCCCCACGTCTCTGCAGGCGGCGGTTTGGTCTCAGCCAAACGACATCGCCCTTCCCGCTGAGCCAGTGTTCAATGAATCGTGTTGGGTTTGCAGCTCTGTTCATATTTATTGTGTCAATTTCTCTAGCTTGTATCGCCACGTGAAAAGACAAGGTGTACTATGCTACCTAATGACAAAAAAGGGGGGTACTCCACAAATAGGGGGATGTATGCGGATATAGAGCGTTTTTTCTTTTTTTTTTGCAGAGAACACTGGGAAGACCCATCAGATCGAGTCAAAATTGGTGCTCAGGTGTGGAGGGGGCCGCACAGCAGGCGCGGAGGTAGGAGCGAGATTGCTCTGTGTGTATTTTTTCTGTGCAGTTTTGACCTTTGGATCCTCTTGGGTGGATGGTTGCATGAGAGCTACAGGCGGAATGTGTCCCTGACACAAGAGAGACCGTGTGCCGCGGTCAGTGTGGGGGAGGCCGTGGGGGTCCCTTTCCCTGAAGGGGAACCAACCGGGCTCAGGTGGGAGACCCGCGGCCAGAGATAAAGAGGCCTGCTGCTTCCCAGGGGAACATCTTCCTAGAATGTTATCCGGAAAGTATTTCTTCTCCCTGAAAATGAGAAGGTTGGGAAGGCCAGCCCTGCCCAGACTCTCCGAGGGGAGACTTTGCGAGCACAAGGAGGCAGCCAGCACTGGGAGACAGCCCACAGCCAGCGGGGCCCACGGGGCCAGAGCGCCGGGCGCCCCTTGGAAAGCACTGCCCGCTGGTGTGTCTGAAATGGGTTCCCGAGCCTCCGGCTTCAAGCAGGCATCGCGGCGTGGGGGTGGCCCCACCAGCCCCCCTCACCCTGGCTCACTTGGCCCCAGCCAGCTGCCCACATATTCTGCAGGCCACGTGGTGAACGGGTTGGGAAACACTGCCTCAGAAGTCAATGTGCTGACCCCCAACCTTCGAAGCAAGAGGTCAGGGGAGCAGCCCGCTTGCAAAATAGGTACAAGGCGCCTCGTGGGCCCCACCAAAGGCTGCTCTGGGCACAAACAGCAGCGCGGGAGGCTGGCAGCTCTCCCTGCTAGGAAAAAAACAATAGCCTGTACAGCACCAAAGGGAGAGCCAAAGTGGGGACAGAGGATAAGTCCGAGAAAGCCCGGGTTCAGGCCGACGTGGAGGAGTTAGAGGAGCCTCCGGGGCCAGCCCCCAGCAGAGCATTCCTGCCTCGGAAGGAGGGAGCATGTGACGTGGTCACAGTGGCCCTCGTGACCGGCCAGGTGCTGGGCTGAGCTCTGTACAGGTGTCCCCTGATGAGCCGGGTAGCTTGTGCCCCATTTTACAGACGGGGAAACTGAGTCCCCAGGAGGCTGAGTAATTTGCACAGGGGGCGTTAAGCGAGTTTCGGAGCTGGAATCGAGCCCAGGGCTGGGCTGGGGACCAGCACACTGGACCGCCGCCCTCAAGTTTTGTGTGGGGAAGGGCGGGTCTGGCCCACGCATTATAGAAATATCAACCAGGACGACTGGGAGGATGCAGGTGAACGGGCTTTTCCAAGAAAATGTCAAATGTGAACCAGAGCAGAGCCACCCACGTCACGACGTCTAAGGGAACTGGTGGCTGATTCAGCTCCAGTTCTCCCTCTTCTAGAGGCAGAAAGCTCTCCGTTCTCTCTGCACAGGTTGGATCTTCTTCCAAGTTCCCAGCAAGCTCTGTGGGCCTCAGTTTCTTAATCTGTAAAATGGGGATCACAATAGTGCCTGCATCAGTGCTATTAGGAGCCATAAACGAGTGTAACGTATTCAGCCTAGTGCCTGAGATGGGATGAGCCAGTAAGCTCTCTGCGAATTTCAACTGTGAACGGCCAGCTTTCCTGCGAAAGATGCCCACGTAGGGGTGGTTTAGGGAGAAGCATGTGAGCCCGCCCAGGCACTTGGGCAGTGGGACCCCAGGCCTGGCCGGCCAGCCCTCCGCCTGAGGAGGCTACAGCTTGCCGGGGCCCTGCGCGGCACCCCATCCTTTCCAGGCCTGCTCAGGAGCTCACAGACCCACTCGCCATGCAGGGAAAGTCACTCTGCTTCCCCAAGCCGGCCGCCCCACCCAGCAGGTAACTTAGGAGGGTCACTACCGGCGACTCCTGCGCTGGGCTGTTGGGGAGCTCCCACCGTTACCCCCTACATGTCTCCTCCCCACGGTAGTCCCAGGGGCATCGTCAGAGGATAAATTAGTGGCAGTCTCCCAAAGTGTCCACTGCTCTGAGAATTCAGTGCCACACCCTGACCAGCCTGCCCCACGCTCCATGATCTCGCTCCGGCCTACCCCTCTCCTCTCGTCACTCCTCACCCCCCACCCCCCCACCCCCTAACGCTTTGAGGAGTGTCTGCTCTCCAAGTGCACGAGCTCACACACCAGCTGTGTCCCCCTGGTTTCCTGGGCCTCGGGAGCCCTCTCTCCACACCTCAGATCTGCACGCCTCTGCCTCTTTCCTGAGCCTCTGCTCAAATACCACCTCCTCCCAGAGGCCTTCCTTGCCTTACCTCCCCAGGAGCTCCCACATCCCCCTCTTAGGACTTTTTTCCCAGAGTACTTACGATGACCTGAACTTCTCTTACACACTGGCCGATTTTGCTGCCGTCTGCGTCTGCGGCCACCACGGGAGCACGGAAGGAGGTTGGGCACCCCCAGGCACGCACTCACTCAGTCAGTGTCTGAGAACGAGTGAGTGAAATGCCTGGTGTGCAGTCAGCCCTCCCTCCGCACATAACTTATCCCCAACACAAGCCCTTTCCTTGCTCCCAAGCCTCCCTCAGGGGCTCTCGGGAACTCCGGGGAGGTCTCCTGCAGCTCAGAAGCACCCCTCCCGTCAGGGAGGGGCCGCCGCAGCTCCCTCACCTGGCCCGTCTGGCACCCTCCCCGCCGAGCGCAGCCCCTTGGGCATGGGTGGCCTGCTCCCCAGGTGTGGGTTCCCTGCCCCCGCCCGGCTCCCAGTATTGACTGGCTTTCCCCCACAGTATCTGTCCCAGGGACCAAGGTCAGTGGAGGAGCCTGTAATTTCTAGAACCATTTGTCCCTTTCCTGGCAGCCAGCAGCACATTTGTTGTTTTACTTTTCTGAGACCCCTCAGCGCGGGCCGACACACTGGTGTGACAGCATCGCCCAGCGGAGAAACTCTCCGGCGCCACCCCGGCCTCGGGTGGACCCGCCGCCTTCACAGCGGCAGGCCCGGGCCGCCGCGGCCCCTTCTCCTGCTTCCTCCGTGGGCCGTGAGGCCCACGCGTCACTTTCTCCTATTTGCCTGTGAAGCCTTGCAGCCGTCCCCCCGGACGGACGCACTGCCTCTCTCTGGTACGAGCAAGAAACGGCCCGCCTCCCGTTAGTAAATTTTCAAAATAATGTCTTTCAGGCACTAAAACTTGGGACAAATATATTTTAAAACCACCCCTGCCAAGGTGTGACCGACACGGCGTCCACTGCGCGCCTTCAGAGCGCACCGCTTGGTCTGTGTCACCGCTGGCTTACACCCGTGGGGCCAGCACCGCCGTGTAGATAATGAGCAGAGGCCCATCGCTCCCCGGAGGTTCCCCCGCCCCCGGCCCCCCGCTCCCCGATCTGCCTTCTGAACGCTCAGCTCGAAGCTGTCTCCCCCAGCTCCCCGCCCTGGAAACAGAGCACGGTGCCCGCGATTGTTCCTCTCCTTGGCTCGGCACGACCATTAACGCCGCTGAAAGCCATGTCCTCAGATGTCGTGGAGAGACGTCAGACTGCTTGCCCTGAACACTAAATGGCCTCATTGTTGCATTGCCATGCCCGGCGGTTTGGGGTTTGGGAGTTTCTCCCTCGCTGCCAGCTGTCTCGGCGCAGAGCTCCCCGCAGACCGTCCCGGGCCTTCGCAGCCGGCGCAGCGCCCGCCTCCACACCGTTGCTCTTCCTCGCTCTGGGGCAGCGGCTCTCAGCTGGGGGCGATTCGGCCCCCCCCGGGGGACATCTGGCAATGTCTGGCGACATTTTTGGTTGTCATAACGGGGGGTAGCAGGTGTCACCGGCACCCACCTAACTAGTGTTTAGAGGCCGGGGATGTTGCTAAACACACCCCAGGCCTGGGACAGCCCCAGGAAAACCAGTGATGCAGCCCCGGATGTCAGTGTGCGGAGGCTGAGAAACCCCTTCCCGAGGCCAGGACTAACTGGAAGAGTCAACAAGGATTCATCGTTGTCTGCTTTACGTCTCTGGATCAAGAGGGAGAAGGGAAGGCAGAGGCGTGGGGGAGCTGCAGGGCCACGGGCTCGGGAAGGTCCTGGCCATCCGTCTCAGGCACCTCCCCCCTGCCCCACCAGACGCAGCTGCTGGCGTCCAAGGACAAGCTGAGAGCAACTCAGCTCCAGGCACCAGGGCCCAGCGCTCAGTAGGTGCTCAATGAACGTCTGTCAGCTTAGACTGCACCCAAGGCACCTATCTGGTACCCGGTTGCGAGTAGCACTGGCTGGACGTTGAAGACAAGGCAGAAGGCACAGAAGGGCGTCCTTAAACGCACCAGCGAGTCTGGGATTCGGCAGACGCACCCCAATAACTGGGAACCTAATGAGGGCTGGTCACGCTGGGGTCCCGTCCTGGCAGGACTAGCCATTTCACCACCAAATCACTTCTGGCTCCTCCCCACCACCCACAGACACCCTGCTTGCCTGCCACATAAAGGAGGTTCTTCCCCAAGTGGTTTGGCCAGACCTGGCAGGGCCCTGCCCCGTGCTGGGCCAGGAGGAGCCCGGCTGGTGCCCAGCAGCGTCCGGGAGCGGCCCAGGTGTGCTGGAGCTGGACGGTGAAGTATGGGCATGCTTTATTCCGTTTTGCGTGATTTCAGGGCTGTTGGTTTATTACCAAAGTTGCTGTAGACATACCTGAAAGACGCGTGGACGCAAAAAAGAGAACAGAAAGCTTGCAAATCCCACCCTCTTAGGGAAAACAATTCAATTTTATCGTGTGAACTTCTGTGCACGTATGAATGTGGTGTACACATTTTGATGAAAACCAGGTGTGGGTTTTGCTGCCGAAGGCTTTGTTTGAGGAGCCTGAGAGTGGAGAGGAGGTTTTAAGAGAAGGGGACCCCCAGAGAGCACTCCACAGGGACACTGGCAGCGCCTGTGACGAGGGTGACCAGGTGGATTTAACTGGGTGCTGGCTCTATGGAGCCTCCCGGATTAGCCCCGAATCCAGGGATACAGAGACCCAGTTGGCTGACTCTTCTCTCCGGGATTCACAGCCCCTTCCTCCCGTAGGCCTTGCTCCTCCCCACAGGGTGACACCCTTCCTGTTGCCAGGCTTCTGTCACCTGGTGCCCCACCTGTTGAGGGCTGTGTAAAACTGGTCAATTGTGATCCAGAGATCAATAGGGCTCCCGAGGCCCCAAGGCCCCAAGGCCCGGGACCTGGGCTCCAGAAGCAGTTTCACTGCTGCCCAGGCCTTGAGGCCTCTCGTATGGCTATGGAT
Organism: Carollia perspicillata; assembly: GCA_004027735.1. NCBI lineage: Eukaryota > Metazoa > Chordata > Mammalia > Chiroptera > Phyllostomidae > Carollia > Carollia perspicillata. The sequence continues at coordinate 2,529 of PVKM010015123.1, read as the reverse complement.
TTCCACTGGGAGTGAACAACACCTGCCCACAGGCCTCGTGCCAGTGGGACGAGGGACCAGGTCGGCTAGCCGTCACCGACCGGACGCTCCAGAGGGCAGACTCCCCAGAGAGGTCTCAAGGGGAGTGGCTTTCACATGCTTCCCAACCACGGAATTGCAGTAAAACACAACTGCTTGTGAAACCCTAAAACAGGCCCGGGAGGAAGGTGGAGGAGCTCTGGGCGAAGCCGAGGCAGGTGCTCACTTGCTCAGTCCTCCCCTCCTAGTGATGCACCTCTGAGCCACACAGTTTCGAGACTTCTGCCTTCTGCCCAAGGCCGGGTAGGAGGGAGGGCAGGGCCTGCAGAAACTGGGAAGGTCTCCTCCAAGTGCCTCCTCCTGCTTCTCCTCAGACCCACGGAGGCTCCCCGGGGACCTGCTTCCAGGACGGGCGGGGCACCCAGAGGCAGCCAGCGTTGCTTTCTGTCTGGCTGGACCTTTCTTCTAGGCTCCAGGATAAGCGGGAAGAGACTCCCAGGCGAGACGGGGCCAGCCCTGTCCCAGTTTCCCCTCGGTGGGTTCTCTTGCTCACACGCTGAGGAAGCACCGTGACTCACTTCCTGCCTCCCTGGGTCTGACTGCAGAAGCATTGTTCTCCCCGAGGTGGCCGCGCTGGTGGGGCCACCCCTGGGGGGCCCCCACGGGTCAGCCTCTTGTTGGAGGACGTTCCCACTCCCAGACTTGTCTCCCAGCTCAGCTTTCAGGACCCCTGTTCTCCCCAAGTTCCCGGTGTCTGCAGTATGCGTAAGGGTGTCCGAACGGTACGCTGAATATCATCTCCATTTTAGAGGGGTAAATTGAGGCTCAGATACTAAGCTATGCGTCTAAGGTGGCACAGAGTAGTGCCGCAGGGATTCGAACCCAGGTTTGCCGGTTGACTTGTCACACAGTGAGTCCCTCAGGAGCACCCCTGCACATCTCCCGCCTTCCTTTCGTCCTGTGTAAAATGTACAGTGACACATAAAAGGTGCCTAAAGGAAACTAAATGGACTACACCCACCTCATGGGGCTCACGGGGAGGAAGAGGTGCCTTCCCTGGGAAGAGCGCAGAGCGGCTCCCGGCTCCTAGTGAGCGGTCGGCTGTGTTCGTTTTCCTCATCATCCCCGAGCCTGTGTTGGGGAGGCCACAGGCTACCGCTGCGCGCCCAGGTTATCTCCCAGTGAACGGGAAGGGATGGGCAGGGACCGCTCCGCGACCTTCCAATAACCTAGCCCCGGGAGCTCTTGGCCACATTTCCCCTCGTGCCTTTCACGGCTCAGGCTGGGGCATCCTCGCCAAGTAGCACAGACGTTTTCTAGGGCAGGGACCCAGGGAGGGGGCCGGGTTGGCTGGCACATTGCGAGCGCCGGGATCCAGGCTCTGCTAAAGCCTGGAGCGCGTCTTCTGGGCTCTGAGGCCTGCTAGTTTGGGATCTAGGGCAAATTATTTAAACTTCCTGCACCTCAGTTTCCTTATCTGGAAAATGGGATTAACGTCATCTTGAAAGGATTATGTGGATTAAATAATGTACATAAGAAGGAGATAATGTAAAGTGACTGGCCAACTGCCTGTCGGTCAGTAAAACGCAAAGGCGGGGGCGCTTCTTGTGTTTATCCACCTGTCTGCCTAGATACCCACACAAAGGAGTTCGTGGCCCCTCCGACAGTAGGTCTCGAAGTTTGCCCGCTGCTGCGAAGTTCCATCACAGGTGGGGTGCCCCAGATCAGTTATCCAGAGCCCTAACCCAGTCGTGCCCAAACCACGGCTTAGGAGTGGGAAGTGGGGGAGAGGACCAGCTGCCCCAGGATCCAGCCGAGACTGGGCTCCGAGCGGCTCCTCCAGCTCTTCCCAACTCAGGCCGACGATTCCGAGTTCGGGTCTCCGCGCCTCCCGCCGGGGGAGCTCGCGGAGCGAAGAGCCGAGCCCGGGGTGCGGGCAGCGGGGCCTGGGGGACGCGCCCGCGAGGGCTTGGAGATCGCCGGCCCGGCTTCCTGCTCGCCCCGAGCAGGGGCAGCAGGCGCCCCAGAAGGCCGTAGGGCCGCCGCTGGGGACCCTGCTCTCCTCGAACACGGGCCGGGACGGCATGGGCGGCGCGGCGGCGGCGGCGGGGCGGCGGGACGGAGACGGCGGCCGGGAGCGCGGAGGTGGCGCCGCGCGGGGGAGGGGCGCGGCGGCGGAGGAGGAGGAGCCGGGGCCGCCGCGGCTGACAGCGGCCGGAGTAAACAAGCCGCGCCGCCGCGGCCCGGCCGCTGCCCCCGCCCGCGCCGGAGCCCGAACCCAGGCCGATCCCTGCCCTAGTAGCCGGCCGGGCCGAGGCTGCGCCGCCGCGCCGCCCGCCTCCGCGCCGTGACGCTGCTGCCGGGCGCGGGGAGCGCGCGGAGCTCAGGCCCCGCCGCCGGGCTCTCTGCTCGGCCGAGGGGGGCCCGAGCCGCCGCGGCGCTCGCCTGGAAAAGTTTCCCCGCCTGGGCTCCCCAAGGTAAGAGGCGAGGGCGCGTGGCCTGGGGAGCGGG
>PVKM010015122.1:0-28233 GCA_004027735.1 Carollia perspicillata | reverse complement strand
ATACATATCCAAAGGATTTCCTATCTCTTCTCTATGGGTTGGTACTTTAAATATTATAGAATACACTCCCACTGTCTTAAACCATTTTGCCTTTCCCCTCCAACTGATCACAAAAAAGAGTAGGTGGAAGCTGTGACCACCAGGATACCTGCTAGAAGAGGAAACCCACCAAGAAAGGAACCATCAACAGATAACAACAGAATGAGGTGAAGGAGGGAGTGGGAGCCACACTAACTCAATCCAGGACATATCTGGAAATACAACTAAATGATGGAAAAATTACTCAGAACAAACAACTGAACAAGAGCAAGAAAGAATCCTCAAGACCTTGTACATATGGAAGAACCAGCTTCAACACAACCTGCCAACACCTGCACAACAGAATACAAGACATGGTGGACAGAGTGACCCTCAGTTAACCAGCTGTAGGGAAGGACCCACCAAAAAAAAAAAAAGACTCAGCAACAATCAAAACCCAAAGACATACAAGAGAGCCAACATAAATGACAGCCCAAGACCAGTGAACTCAGAAGATCAAGGAGCCTCTACCACTGAATCTCACAGGTCTACCATTGAAGTTCACACTATCAACCCAGGGAGTCAGAACAAATCAACTGAAGAAGCAGAGGCTAACAGGAAGAGTCTCACAAGTAATGGGAAGACAAAGAAACAATCCCCAAATGAAAGGAAAGGAGGAAGCCTCAAAAAGAATGCTAAATGAAATAGAAGCAAGCCAACTATCAGATATTGAGTTCAAAGCAGTAAGAAAGCTCAACTGAGCTCACAGATAATTACCAAAAACTAAGGGAAACTACAGTGAACTCACTGTAAATATAATCAACATGAAAAAGGAAATAGAAACTGTTAACAAAGGCCAAGAGGAAATGAAGAATACAATTTCTGAACTGAGGAACACAGTAGAAGGAATAAAAAACAGGCTCAATGAAGCAGAAGATCAGAACAGAGAGCTGGAGGACAAGGTAGAAAACACACCCAGAATGACCAAGAAAAGGAAAAGAGACTCAGAAAAAATGAGGAAGATTAAGAGAAATGCAGGACAATATGAAATGTAATAATATCTATATAATAGGGATACCAGAAGGAGAAGAAGAGCAAGGGATAGAAAACCTGTTTGAAAAAGTAATGATGGAAAACTTTCCTAATATGATGTGAGAAAAAGTCACACAAATCCAGAAAACACAGAGAGTCCCAATAAAGAGGAACCCAAAGAGGCCCACTGCAAGACACATCATAATTAAAATGGCAAAGTTCCAACACAAAGAGAGAACCTTAAAGGCAGCAAGCAAGAAACAGGAAGTAACACACAAGGGAGCCCTAATAAGACTATCAGCTGACTTCTCAATGGATATGCTCCGAGTCAGAAGGGAATGGCAAGAAATATTCTAAATAATGAAAAACAAAGTCCTGCAACTGAGACTACTCTATCCAGCAAGGTGTTCAATTAAAGTAGAAGGCCAAATGAGGAGCTTCCCAGACAAAAGAAGCCTCAAATAATATACCCCCTCCAAACCAGCTCTGCAAGAGACGCTAAAGGGCTTGCTTTAAGGACAGGAAGAAAGACAGTGAAAGAGAGAGGAACAGGTATGAAAAAATGGCAATGAATAAGTACCTATCAATAATAACCTCAAACATACATGGATTAAATGCCCCAATCTAAAGACACAATAGCTGAATGGATAAGAAAGCATGACCCACACATATGCTGCCTACAAGAGACCCACCTCATAACAAAAGACCTACACAGACTGAAAATGAAGGCTGGAAACAAATATTCCAAGTAAATGGACAGGAAAAAAAAAAAACTCAGTGTAGTGATACTCATATCGGACAAAATAGTCTTCAAAAAAAGAGCTATAAAAAGAGACCCAGAAGGTCACTTCATAATACTCAAGGGAAGAATCCATCAAGAAGACACAAATATAGTAAATATATATGCACCCAACATAGGAGCACCCAAATACATAAAGAAAATCTTAGAGGACTTCAAGAAAGATATTGATAGTAATACAATTACAGTAGGGGATTTTAACACCCCATTGTCAAAAATGGACAGATCTCCCAAACAAAATATCAACAATGATATTGTGGCACTGAACAATGCCCTAGATGAAATAGACTTAACTGAAATATATAGAGAGAGCCTTACATCTCAAAGAAGCAAAATGCACATTCTTTTCAACTGCACATAGAATATTTTCAAAGATAGACCACATGATAGGACACAAAACAAACCTCAACAAATTTAAGAAAATTGAAATCATATCAAGTATCTTCTCTGACCACGAGGGGCTGAAACTAGAAACCGACCTCAAGGAAAAAAAAACCCAAACACTCAAACTCATGGAAATTGAATAGCATGGTATTAAACAATAGATGGGTCAAGAATGAAATTAGGGAAAAAATAAAAAAGTTTTTGGAAACAAGTGAAAATGAACTCACAACAATCCAAAACTTATGGGACACAGTGAAGGCAGTCCTGAGAGGGAAGTTCATAGCAATACCAGCCTACCTAAGAAAGATAGAAACATTTCAGATAAACAACCTAACCCTACACCTACAACAACAAAGACAGCCCAGAGCAAGGGGAAGGAAGGAAGTAACCAAGATCAGAGCAGAATTAAATGACATAGAGACTAAAAGCACAATTCTTAGGATCAATGAATCAAAGAGCTGGTTCTTTGAAAAGATGAAGAAAATCGACAAGCCTTTAAGCAGGCTCATCAAGAAAAAAAGAGAGAGGACCCAAATAAACACAATCAGAAATTAAAGAGGAGAGATTACAACTGACACAACAGAAATACAAAGGATTGTAAGAAATTACTATGAAGAACTATGTGCCAAGCAATTTGAAAACCTAGGTGAGATGGACAAATTTCTAGAAAAATATATCTTCCGAAACTGAATGAAAAAGAAGCAGAAAGCCTGAACAGACCATTAACACCTGATGAAATTGAAACAGCAATCGAAAAGCTTCCAACACCCAAAAGCCCTGGACCAGATGGTTTCACAGGAGGACTTTACAAAAACCTTAAGGGAGAGCTAACCCCCATCCTTCACAGATTATTCAAAAAAATTTAAGAAGATGGAAGGCTCCCAAACTCTTTTTATGAAGCCAGCATCATCCTAATCCCAAAAACAGATGAAGACACAACAAAGAAAGAAAACTTCAGGCCAATATTGCTGATGAACATACATGCTAAAATCCTCAACAAAATATTGGCAAACTGCATCCACCAATACTTTAAAAAGATCATACACCATGATCAAGTGGGATGCATCCCAGGGATGCAAGGATGGTACAATATTCACAAATCAATAAATGTAGTACATCACATAAACAAAAGACAAAAATCACATGATCATATCAATAGGGGCAGAAAAAGCATTTGATAAGGTACAGCACCCATTTATGATAAAAACACTAAGCAAAGTGGGAATAGAGAGAGATTCCTCAACATAATAAAGGCCATATACGAGAGACCTACAGCCAACATCATACTCAATGGACCAAAACTTAAAGCTTTCACACTAAGATCAGGAATAAGACAAGGATGCCTGCTTTCACCTCTTCTATTCAACATAGCACTGGAATTCCTATCACAGCAATCAGACAACAAAAAGAAAAAGAAAAAAAAAGGAAGAAAAGGCATACAAATTGGAAAGGAGGAAGTAAAACTGTCATTGTTTGCAGATGACATAATAGTGTACATAGAAAATCCTATAGACTCTACCAAAAAACTACTCAACCTAATACATGAATTTGGCAAAAATAATGAGATACAAAGTCAATACTCAGAAGTCAAAGGCATTTATGTACATCAACAATGAAATATCAGAAATGGAAATCAGGAAAAAAATCCCATTTGATATAGCGACAAGAAAAATAAAGTACCTAGGAATAAACCTAACCAAGGAGGTAAAAGACCTATACTCAGAAAACTATACAACACTGAAGAAAAAAATTAAGGAAGGCACTAACAAATGGAAGCATGTACCATGCTAATGGATTGGAAGAATTAACATAATCAAAATGGCCATACTACCCAAAATGATTTATAGATTCAATGCAATCCCTATTAAAGTACCAATGACATATTTCACAGATATAGAACAAACAGCAATTTTGAGAAAGAAGAACAAAACAGGAGGGATCACAATATCTGATATCAAACTGTATTACAAGGCCACTGTAATCAAACAGCCTGGTACTGGCATAAGAACAGACACTTAGACCAGTGGAACAGAACAGAGAGCCCAGAAGTAAACCCAAGTCTCTGTGGTCAATGATATTTGACAGAGGGGGAAGAAGCATAAGATGGAGTAAAAATAGCCTCTTCAACAAATGGTGTTGGGAGATCTGGACAGCTACATGCAAAATAAATAAATAAATAAATAAAACTTGCACCAACTTATACCATGCACAAAAATAAACTCAAGATGGATAAAAAATTTAAATATAAGTCATGACACCATAAAAATCTTAGAGGAAAACATTGGCAGGAAAATCTCACACATTCCATGCAGCAACATCTTCACTGATATGTCTCCTAAAGCAAGGACATAAAGGAAAGAATAAACAAATGGGACCTCATCAAATTAAAAAGCTTCTGCACAGCTAAGGAAAACAGCATTAAAATGAAAAGAGACCCAACTATATGGGAAAGCATACTTGCCAATGATACCTCAGACAAGGGTTTGATCTTGAAAATATATAAAGAACTCACATGACTCCACTTCAGAAGACAAAAAACCCAATTAAAAAATGGGTAAAATACTTGAAGAGAAACTTCTCCAAGGAGGACATACAGAGGGCCCAGAGGCATATGAAAAGATGCTCAGCATCACTAGCCATTGGAGAGATGCAAATTAAAACCACAATGAGATATCAGTTCACAACAGTCAGAATGGCCATCATAAACAAATCAACAAACAAGTGTTGGAGAGGATGTGGAGAAAAGGGATCTTTAGTGCACTCTTGGTGGGAATGCAGACTGGTGCAGCCACTGTGGAAAACAGCATGGAATTTCCTCAGAAAACTAAAAATGGAACTGCCTTTTGACCTAGCAATTCCACTACTGGGATTATACCCTAAGAGCCCTGAAACACCAATCCAAAAGAACTTATGCACACCAATGTTCATAGCAACATAATTTACAGCAGGCAAGTGCTGGAAGCAACCTAAGTGCCCATCAGTAAATAAGTGGATCAAAAAACTATGGTACATTTACACAATGGAATTCTACAAAGCACAGAGAAAGAAGGAGCTCCTACCTTTTGTGACAGCATGGATGGAACTGGAGAGCACTATGCCAAGTGAAATAAGCCAGGCAGTGAGGGACAAATACTATATAATCTCACCTTTAACTGGAGCATAATCAACAAAAGAAAAATGCAAACAAAATATAACTAGAGAGTTTGAAATTAAGAACAATCTAACAATAGCCAGAGGTGGGGGCAGAGTGGTTAGGCGACAGTGGGGAGAAGGGTTTTCAGGAACTACTACTATAAAGGACACAGGGACAAAACCAAGGGGGAGGGTGGAAGCAAGGGAGGGAGGTGGGTTTGGGTGGGGTGGTGGGGAGTGGTGGTTGGGGGAAAAGTCGCTGGGGGGAATGCAGACAACTCTAATTAAAAAAGAATAAAGTAATTTTAAAAAAGTAATAAAAATAAAAATGAAAAGAAAGAAGGAGAAGAAGTGGAGCATCTAATGTGCTGATGTATACACCTACTATTCAAAACTGAAAAAGGAGAGGCTTTGTGGAGCTTCCTCATGTTTGGACCACAGAGCCCATACCTGGTACACACAACTCCTCAGCTGCCATGGTTTGTCCTGAGAGCAGAGTCTTTGCCTTGCTAAAACTTATAGCAATAGTTGCTGAAACAGTATGTACTGTTTGAGGAAAATTCTCAGTTAAGCATTTTTAGCTTGAATATTATTTATCCTTGTTTTTTCAACAAACCACATGGAAAACTTCATTCTAGAATTCCTGGTATGAAACATACTGTGTCTAAAGAGATGTCCAGGAAAGCCAGCTGGGTGCTTCAGGTAGTATCCACAGTGTGTTAGGTACTTGGAAGGTCACTACTGGTTCTGGACATTCTATTTTTATTAATTAATCAAAAGGAAATAATGTTTGGGGATGGACTCAAACCAGCCATATAGACAAGGGAACAATTATAAATAAGAATGCTTCTTTATTAATGTATTACAACTGGTAGATCTAGTTTGGGAACTGGGTTTGGACATTTGTACAGGCACATTCCTGATGAAGCAGAGCAAATTAATAAATTAATCATTGGCTGGTGTGGCTCAATGAATTGAGCACTGGCCTGTGAACTAAAAGGTCATTGGTTTGATTCCCTGTCAGGGCATATGCCTGGGTTGCTGGACAGGTCCCTGGTTGGGGGAATGCAAGAGGCAACTGGTGGATGTTCTGTCACACATCAATGTTTCTCTCCCTTTCTCCCTCCCTCCCCTCTCTCTGAAAAGAAATAAATAAAATCGTTTTAAAAAGACTAAAAACAAACAAATTAATAAATTAGTATTTTGTCTTGTTAGTACAGAACCAGACAGAATTGTAAATTCTGAAAGGACATTAGTAAATGCTGCAATACTTCAGTGCCCATTTCACACTGTCCCTGGATGACCTCCTCTTGTCCCATGGCCTTCTTTGAATAACATCATATACCAGCTACCATAGCATAGTGGTAATGAGCTTGAGCTCTGAAGTCAGAATGCCAGGGTTTTTCTTCTGGCTTTACCTCCAGTAGCTGAGTGACCCTTGGAGAAATTTTCTCTGTTTCTTTATCTTTAAAATGAAGACAACACAGTGCCAACCCTATATGGATGTTCAGAATATAAGAAAATATTCATAATCTGTTTAGATGGTGACTGGCACATAATAAACCCCCAATAAATGTTAGTTATATGTCAAGTACTCCCAAATCTCTATTGCTTGTCTTGACTTCTTCCCAAAACTCTAGATTCATAAATCTGGATGCCTGGTTGCTATCTTCACAAAGGCATCTAAGAGATATTTCAAATGTAATGTGGCCAAACAGAACTGATTCCCTGCCCAAATCTGCTTCTTTTCTGGTGACCATGTTTTTTTAAATAGTAATGCCATCCACCTACTTGCTAAAAAACATTAGTGTTATCTTGATTCCTTTCTTTTTTTAACACCTACATTCATTCAGTCCTTTTATCTGTTTCTGGGACATGCCTTGCTCCTTTTCAATGAAGAGTCTTTGCATTAGGTGTTTTTTCTCTGCCTGGAATGCTTACCACTTGATCTTCAGTTATCAGGCTGTTGTCATTCAAATATTAGCTTAATGTTACCTCACAGACATTTTCTAGAAACAATCAATATAAAGTAGTTCAGCCTAGAATCACCTTGGAAGATAAAGACAGTGATTCTCTCTGGAGCAGAGGGCAGTGACTTAACCAACCTCTCTATGTGCCAGTAAACAAGGCTTTGCACTTACTTGCAGTTTCATGTGACTAGTGGTGGCCCAATCTAAAGTAAACAACTTTCTGGTTTTAGTCTACCCAAAGCTCTATTTCCTCAATACTGACACCATTACTTTTAGTTTTGGGAATATGCTGACTAAGTTACCACTACTTTATGTCTTATGGCTGGTGCTGAGACTCAAACCCTGGCTTATGGGGTCCACGGCGTTATGGATGAGACAAGACAAATTCACATGGATTACCAAGCACTGTGGAGGAAAAGGGATGGCACGGCCACTCTCTCAAGGAGAAAGCTCCTTGGAGTGCCTCAGCCACTCTCTCAAGAGGAGAGGGCCCCAACCCTTGCCTTGACAAGCTTTCATTGCTTTTCTGGGCACATTACATTGAGGATGGTCCTCATTTACTATGCACAGGTTTGCTTTAGGTAGTTACCTTTTACAGAAAACAAAGGAGAGGATGCTGCTGATCACATCACAGAAGAAGGATATTTGCAAACATGAAGGGAAAAGTGGTTGAACTGGTTATACTTGTTCTTGGAAGGTTTAGCATGGATTTTAGGAAGTTACTTTAAAGATATGCAGTAGACGTTTGCTGCCTCAATTCAGGGTGAAGGAGTTTTAGCAAAAAGCAAGTCTCAAAGCAGCCTAAGTACAATGCAGGCCTGATTACCCACAGGAGAACCTATCTGTGGGTGTGGGTCCTGTCTGGGCCCATGCCATACAGAATGGTCTCCTATAGTGCTGTGGCGATGTTTTTGCATTGGTACAGTAACATCCTTTCCTCCTTCTACTCAGGAAAATGAATAAGAAACAACACTATTTGGACAGCTTGCTTCAATTTACAGGTAAAATAGTGGGGAAATTCATTCCGCAGCTTTTGCTTATCACTTGGATGAGAGCATTTACTACTGGATCCCAGGCAGTGCCTATATCTCTCAATCTGGCCCACAAAAGGCCCTTGTCCTTTTCTCTTCCAGAGACCATATCTCTGTCAGCATTTATCCTTATTGCCAAAAATGTCAACATCTGTGAAGAATCTGTGATTTGTCCCACTTACAAGCTGAGAAGTTTGCCTGTCACTGTTTCATGGATGCTGACAGAAGACACAGACTCCTGGTTCAGAGACAAAGGACTTTGTTACTTGTGGCCCAGCAAGGGCTTCATGTTTGCCTTGGTTCCCTTTGCTTCCAAGTCCTATTGGATGATGCAGAGAAGCTCAGGTGGATGCTATGGATACAGTAGGTTTGTGTCACAGCTGAGGAACCCTGAGCTTAGGGAACTTCAGTATTTTAAAGGACATTTACATGGTACGCAAATACCTTGACACTCTGACAATTTCACAACATGCCTTCCTAGACTTCCTTTTTACTCATCTTTAAATTGTTTTTCTTCTAAGTGTCTTATCAGGTGGCCAAACTGTGAGATGCTGCTTCATTCATGTAGGCACATACTTCAATCTACCTCCTTCCAAACAAAGTGGATACCTAGATATGCAGCTTGAAGTTTTGATCACTGGAGAGATTTTCTGACTTTGAAGCTACCACTGAGTGGGGCTGTAGCAGAGAAGGAATTCTCTTCTGTTTGGAGCTAGCATAGTGTGCAGATAGAGGACAATACCTTCTCTTCCTCTAGTGATTGTTCATAGGGAGCTCACTATGAGGCTGTAGATGTGGAATAAGGAAAGAGATGGAAAAGCATTTGGAGCAGGTACCATACCACCTTCTTGGTGACCACTTACTTGTACATTCCACACCTGCTCAAGCCCAGGCTTGTATATTTCACTTGTGATTTATAATGAATTGATGTAAAACCCAGTTAATTTTATACTTTGTGGTTCAGATAAACACCCAGTTTTTGATGTGCAGTTTGAATTCCATGATATTTTGGCACCCCATGGCAGACATTCAGTGTGTACCAGCTCCCAGAAGCAAGCCAGGAACTGCTTTTCAAATGGAGAAATGAGGTCAGTACAAGATGGACACTGGCTTACAGCTAATCCCTAGAGATCTCAAAGACTCTCAAGTTGGGGTGGGGGATATCTATCTAAATTTGCTTACAAATAAATGCAAGAGACTCTGGCCTAATTCTTTTTGTTTTATAAAAAGGTAAAAATGATGAAAAATTAGTTATAATTTTAAAAGCCTGGAAGAAATTCTTTTGTACCAAGCCTTTGAAAATTTTATGTTACTCGTTAAAATAAAAACAAGAAAACTAAATTTAAATTCAGTTTTATTTATACTTCCAACCAAATGAACTTTGTAATAAATAAAATTATTTCATGAATTTGGAGTTAAATTATGGCTACCTCTTTTTCTTATGTTTGTCACAACTTGAAAAAATGCAAACATGGTACATTAATTAATTCAAAACATTGTATTTATGTTTTAACAAAAAACTAGATTATATGGAAATTTCTAAATGCCTTATACTTGTCTTGTAGTTCAAATACCTACTCTATTATTTAAAAGTGTATAAATACAAACATAGATATATGCAACCACATTGAGTCCTAATTTTAATAAGTGGTAGCTGTATAAATTGTCCCTTTTATATAAACCTTAGGCAATATTGCACATTATGTGGACATGCAGAGTTAATCCATTTATACTATCTGTGTAGTTTTAAGATGTTACTGTTTTTTCTGATAATTTCTCAATATTAAGTTATTGCATTGCCTCTGAATTTTAATTAAATATATTTTCTAAGTTTATCAATTGCCTTTGGAGTAATATAATATTGAATTAATTAGTGAACATACCTTTGGCAACTTTTAAATAAATTAAAATGTGTGTTTTAACCTCTATATTCTTGTCTACATATTAGCATATTTTTTTCTGCATAGCATTCACATTAAGATAATAAAATCAATCAATGTATTTTCTTTTTCTTTCTTTCTTTTTTAAAAATATATTTTATTGATTATGCTATTATAGTTGTCCCATTTCCCCCTATTTATTGCCTTCTGCCCTGCACAACCCCTCCCACCCGCATTCCCCCTTTAATGTGTGTCCATGGGTTGTACATATAAGTTCTTAAGCTTCTACATGTCCTATACTATTTTTAACCTCCCCCTGTATGTTTTCTACCTACCATTTATGGTATATATTCTCTGTACCCTTCCCCCCCCATTCCTCTGCTGATAACCCTAAAGTGATCTTAATTGCCATGACCTGCATGGGGAGAAGGTCCCTGAGGAGGGGCAATGGGAGATTAAGAAAGACACAGACACAGACAGTTTAAGGAAAAGTGGGGACCAGGTGGGACATCATCCTCTGATGGAGAGACAATGACCCTGAACATGGTCTCTGTGTTTATTTTGTGAGGGTTAGTTAGATAAAGCTCAAGAACATTTTTCAGACTCAGGGAAAATTTGCAAGTATTATTGCTCCATTCCCTGGCTATCTAAATGATAAATATTTCTTCTGAAAGAGTTATAGCCACATTCAGCTGAAGCTTGTGGTTAACTATTTAACTATCTCCTTGTTAACCCCCACGGGTTCTGGCTGTTTGACGGCAGCCTTCACTGTCCTGCATACTTAATTTCTGTGATTCTGTTCCTGTTCTAGTTGTTTTCTTAGTTTGTTTTTGTTTTTGTTTTTGTTTTTGTTTTTTTAGGTTAGATTGTTAATAGCTGTGAGTTTGTTGTCATTTTACTGTTTATATTTTTGATATTCTTCTTTTTCTTAGACAAGTCCCTTTACCATTTCACATAATAACGGCTTGTTAATGATGAACTTCAACTTGACCTTATCTGGGAAGCACTTTATCTGCCCTTCCATTCTAAATGATAGCTTTGCTGGATAGAGCAATCTTGGATGTAGGTCCTTGCCTTTCCTGACTTGGAATACTTCTCTCCAGCCCCTGCTTGCCTGTAAGGTCTCTTTTGAGAAATCAGCTGATAGTCTAATGGGAACTCCTTTGTAGGTTACTGTCTCCTTTTCTCTTGCTGTTTTTAAGATTCTCTCCTTATCTTTAACTTTGGCTAATGTAATTAAGATCTATCTTGGTGTATTCCTCCTTGGGTCCAGCTTCTTTGGGAGTCTCTAAGCTTCCTGGACTTCTTGGAAATCTGTTTCCTTTGCCAGATTGGGGAAGTTCTTCATTATTTTTTTCAGATAAGTTTTCAAATTCTTGCTCTTCCTCTTCTCCTTCTGGCACCCCTATGATTAGGAAGATGGAATGTTTAAAGTTGTCCTGTAGGTTTCTAAGCTTCTCCTAATTTTTTTTGAATTCTTGTTTCTTCATTCTGTTCTGATTAAATGTTTATTTCTTCCTTCTGCTCCAAACTGTTGATTTCAGTCCCAGTTTCCTTCCTGTCGCTGTTGGTTCCCTGTATATATTTCCCTTTATTTCATTTTCCATAGCCTTCATTTTTTTCTCTAATTGGTGAACATGTTCAGCCAATCCTGTGAGCATCCTGATTACCAGTGTTTTGAACTGTGCTTCTGATAGGTTGGCTATCTTTTCATCACTTAGTTGTATTTTTTCTGGAGCTTTGAACTGTTCTTTCATTTGGGCCATTTTTTTTTTGTCTTGGTGTGCCTGTGATGTAGTAAGGGGCAGAGCCTTAGGTGTTTCTAGGGCAGGGCAACCCATGTTGCTATGCTGTGACACCGTATGTGGGGGAGGGGTCCAAGAGGGAACAGTGCTGCTTGCTCCACTCTCTGCTGGTTTTCAGTCGCTTTCTCTGCTACCCACAATCAAATTAGGCCCTTCTGGTGCTGATTCCTGGTTGGATGGGTTTGTGAACATTCTAGAACCCTTTGGGTCTCTCCAACGAGCTCTCCTGTAAGGCTGGGAGTTTTTCCCACCACCTCAACCTACATATGTATTTTCAGTCGGAGACTGTGAGGCTTTTTCCCCCACACTGGCACCCTGGGTTGTGCAGTCTATCTCACTCCCCAACTATTCCTCCCAGTTTATGTGCATGCAAATGTGGGACTGACCAGTCCACCAGCCACTGCCTTGTCTGATCTGTCAGTCGCTGCCTTGTTGAGAATACTTCTTTCCAGCCCCTCTCCACCTAGCTGCCTGTCTGCCTGTCTCTGCTTCTCCTACCAGTCTGGATGAATATTTCTCCTTTAACTCCTTGGTTGTTGGACTTCCATACAGTACAATTTTTTTGTCTGTTCTGGTTGTTTATTGTTTTTAAATTTGTTGTCCTTCTTTTGGTTGTGCGAAGAGGCACAGTGTGTCTACATATGTCTCCATCTTGGCCTGAAGTTCAGTCAATGTACTTTCTTATAAAATACTGATAAGATTTGTTTTATAAGTCAGAGTATGAAAGACTTAAATAAATATAATTTAAAACATTGTTTTGACTATCAAATAATATAACTATCATACTAAAGTTGTGAAATACTTCTGGTCAAGATGGTGGCATAGTCAAGCACAGCACTCACCTCCTCTTACAACCACATGAAAATGACAACTAAACTACAGGACAACCATCATCCGGTACCACAAGAAATTGAGCTGAATGGAAGTCCTACAACTAGGGAATTAAATGAGAAACCACATCAAGACTGGTAGGAAGGGCAGAGATGCAAAATGGGTTGGTCCAACGCTCATGTGTGGTGGATAAAAAACAGGAGTAATATATTGGCTTCAGAGGACTCCCCTGAGGAACATGGGATTTCAGTCCCACACAAGGACCTCCTGCCTAGGGTTTCAGTGCCAGAAAGAGAAGTACCTATAACTTCTGCTTATAAAAAAACAGTGGGGATTTAGGTTAAGGAGGATGAAAACTTCTGGAGTTCCAAGTAGTTTCTCTTAAAGAGCCTGTGCACAGACTTACTTGGACTCACTCCCTCTGAGCTCCAGCAATAGGACAGCAGCTTGAAAGACACTAGAGACATACAGGAAAGAAATGAATTGTCTAGCATCAGGATGAGGTTTGGAGGGGTAACTTACTCCCAAACAGAAGTGATGCCAGAGTCCATTGTTCCTTTGCTAAAACTTCACTCACAGAGCCAGCAACAGACACCATATTGGAGACTACATCAACCTGGCTCACACTTTTTGCCCCACCCTGGTGATTCCCTGAGGTCTTGTCTCACCCAACTTTCTGACCTCCCAAGCTGTTTCCAGTGGCTTTTCCATATGAATGGCTTGCCTTGACTCATGCTTTGGATTTCCCTAAATTCTCTTAAACAAGTAGTAACTGACCTGAACAAGTCCTATACCTCTCCTCTTACTAAGTGGCCCAAGGCCTAGCCAAAGAGGCAGTCAGTCTTGGTTCACAGCTTGGCCTTAGCTGGGCACCTCTAAGCTTAGCACAAGTACCAGGCATCTGCAGATCGATTTGTAGTTTATGCCAGGTGGCCCCATACAGGACAGGTGGTGGCTGACCTTGGCCCCAGAGCCAGCACACCTCATAGACAACTTCAGGTCACATCAGAGCACCACCACTCAAGTACCTCCACAAGTGACACACTCAAGGGATGGACTCAGTAGGCACCAGAACCCTGCTGAAGGAAGTTCTGCCCTGCGGAGTAGGTCAATGTACAGCTGATCCTCCAAGGCGGTCGGAGGTTGGTGGTCAGGGGTCACAGCAAGTTCTTTAAGCTGATCAGCCTGGGTAAATCTTTCCCATTGATGTAAGCAACCAAGGCTCAGGGACAAGAGGAGGTTATACAGCCCACATCGGGGCACACCTTGAATATCCAGCTTAGGCAATTTTGGAGGCTATGTCACTGGTCCCTACAAGACACTTACTATATTAGGCTGCTCTACTAAGCCTGGGAGACATAGCAGCTCTACCTAATACACAGAAACAAACACAGGGAGGTTGCCAAACTGAGAAGACAAAGAAACATGGCCCAAATGAAAAGACAGAACAATACTCCAGAAAAAGAACTAAACAAAATGAAGAGAAGCAATTTACTAGATGCAGAGTTCAAAACACTGGTTATAGGATACTCAATGAACTTAGTGAAGACATTCACACCACAAAAAGAACCAGGCAGAAATAAAGGACACACTAATTGAAACAAAGGATAATTTACAGGGAATCAACAGTAGAGTGAATGAAACCAAGAATCAAATCATCAATTTGAAATATAAGGAAGCAAAAAACATCCAATCAGAAGAGCAAAAAGAAAAAAGAATTTAAAAGTGAGGATAGTGTAAAGAGCCTCTGAGACAACTTCATGTACTGACATTCACATCATGGGAATGCTGGAAGGAGAAGAGAGAGAGAGAAAGAGAGAGAGAGAGAGAGAGAGAAATTTAAAACCAATTTGAAAAATAATGACAGAAAACTTCCCCTACCTTGGTGAAGGAAATAGACATACAAATTCAGGGAGTGTAGAGAGTCCCAAATAAGATGAACCCAAAGAGGCCCAGACCAAAATACAGCATAATTAAAAAGCCAAAGATTTAAAAACAAAGACAGAATCATAAAAGCAGTAAGAGAAAAGTAGTTACTTACTAGGGAGCTCCCATGGGACTGTGAAGTGATTTCTCAAAAGAAACTTTACAGACCAAGGGGATTGGCAAAAAATATTCAAAGTGATGAAAACCAAGATTACTTTACCCAGCAAAACTATGCTTTAGAATATAAGGACTGATAGAGAGATTCCCAGACAAGAAAAAGCTAAACCAGTATGATATGAAATGTTGAAGGGTCTTCTTTAAGAAGAAGATGATAGAAATATGAACAATCAAATGGCAATAACTACATATCTATTAACAATTGAACATAAAAATAAAAAATAAAGAAACAGAACAGAAACAGAATCATAGATACAGAAAATGTTTTGACCATTGTCAGATGAAATGGGGGTTGGGGGAATGGGCAAGAAAATGTGAAAGGATTAAGAAATTCAAATTGATTGTTATAGAATAGTCCTTGGGATGTAAAGGACAGCATAGGGAATATAGTCAATAATAGTCCAATGATTATGTGTGGTGTAAGATGGGTGCAAGATTTATCTATGTGAGATCACTTATTAAATTATGTAAAGTCTAATCACTGGGGTGTACACCTTAAAATAACATAATAATGTTGGTCAACTGTAATTGAAAATAAAATGATTTAAAAATTAAAATAGAATAAAAAATAAAGTTGTGAAATATAGGAGCTCTGTCTGGAAAAAGTCCAGCCATTGTTAATATAATAATAATGGTTTGCATGACATCAATGTAACCTGGCTTCCAAGGAGAGTAGACTGGAATGCACATACATGAACAATGATTACTTCACTGTACTAATCTGTGGAGGCAGTAGACACCATTGAGTGAGCATGTGTACTGTGTGGCCATTGCTTTGAGAGTGACTGAGTGAGTAGAGCAATGAGTCTGCATCAAATTTTGTGTTAAGCTTAAACATTCCTCTGTGGAAACTATCCAGATGATTCCGAAGGCCATAGATATGGGCAACTGGTGATTGGAAGCTTCATCATGACAATGCACCTGCTCATGCATCATGTCTCATGCAGAGTTTTTTGGCAAAACATCAAATCACCCAGGCGACTCAGCCCTTCTACAGCTCTGATTTGGCACCCTGTGACTTCTGGATTTCCCTAAAAGTAAAATTGCCTTTGAAAGGGAGGAGATTTCAGACCTTCAGTGAGATTCAGGAAAATATGACAGGGCTGCTGATGGTGATTGGGAGAACTGTGTGAGATCCCCAGCATACTTTGAAGGGGACTGAGACATCATTGCCCTATGTACAATGTTTCTTGTATCTTGTATCTTCTTCAATAAATGTCTCTGTTTTTCATATTACATGACTGGATACCATTTGGAAAGATATATGTATATATATAATCTCTGCTCCAGCTGATGGCACAGAGCTCCTGAAAACTTTGTAATTTACACTAGCTGCATCTGTTGTACTAATGTTTGGTCTTTAACCCTGGTTTTTGACACAAGGTTCCTAAATCCTTTGGAACTTTCTGGGTGATAGGAAAGTCTTTTGTTCTAATTAAACAATTCGTGGTGGGCTCCTAGATGGGGGGCTGGTTACAAAAAGACCAAGCCATGATTAGAAGCTTGACATTTTCAGCCTCCCTGTGCCATTTTCCAGAAAAGCCTTGGAATGGAGTTAATAATTGATCATAAAACCCCCAATAGTATTGGATTTAGAGAGCTTCTGGGTTGGTGAATATCTCGACATATGGGGAGGATAGAGCACCCCAACTCCATTGGGACAGAAGCTCCTGCATTTGAGATCCTCCCAGACTTCACCCTGTGTTCTTCATCTCTTTATTTATGTGTATCCTTTATGATATCCTTTATTATATAATAAACTGGCAACCATAAGTATTTCCCTAAGTTCTGTGAGCTGTTCTAGGAAATTACTGAACCCAAGAAAGGATCAAGGAAACCCCAATTTATAGCGATTTGGTTAGAAGTACAAGTGGCAACCTGGGGACTTCTGATTGATGTCTAAGGTGGAGGCAGTCTTGTGGGACTGAGATCTTAATCTGTGGGATCTGATGTGGTCACTGGGTAGGTAGTATCAAAACTGAATTGGATTATAGAACACCAGTAGGTATCAAGAAGACTTGCTTGGCTTGTGGAAAACTCACGTGTCTGGTGTCAGAAGTGAAGTACTGTGAATGTGGTAGTAGTGTGACAGTAAAGGAGGAACAGATAAGAGAAGTGTGTTTTTCTTTGGGAAAGGTACTTTGAAATAAAAAAATGTAAAACTGAGATAGCTGAGAGAAATGAAAATTCATCTCTTGTTTGGTGGTCTATGCTCATGGTGAGATAGACCATGTGAGATAGACCATGGTGAGATAGCTGAGTCTTGTTTCCATGTATTTTGGATAGGTTGCAAACATTGCTTCACTAGAGTGGTTACTTATTTCAAAATTAACATGTAGATGGACTGTGGCTATTAATTGTAAAAACAGGAGTTTCTCACTTCTGGACAAATGAACATTTCTCAAGTTCTTTCTTACTTTCTGTTATGGTTGTTAAAAAATGGTTAGTTTGGAGAGGGGAGGGAATTTCAGGGGAAAGGGGAGGGGATTATAGGAACAAGTATAAAGGACACATGGACAAAAGCTAAGGGGGGTGGAAATGGGAGGGAGGTGGGGAGCACTGCGGGGGGTGGACTGGGATGGGAGTAAACGACAGAAAACTGTACTTGAATAACAATTAAAATAAAAATTTAAAAAAAAGATTCTATGTATAAGTGAAAAAAAATGGTTAGTTTGGTTAGTAACACAGCCATGGCTGTGACAATTATCCACAGGTGTTTTGGTTCTTTATCAACTGGCTATTCCTCTGGTAATTCTATCAAATACTGCTCTTCTCCAAAATTAGATCTTACATTCATAGTTCTTGGAGACTAATATGGTGTTATTTTATATTATTTTAGTGCACCTAGCTCATCAACATAGACCTTTAAAAAAATCAAACTGGCCACAGGTTGTGCCAGTTTATTTATCTGAAGTACAGTGGCCAGATGTTTTGTCCATACTTTTAATGAACATGAGTGTTATAACAAACAGAAGGCTAGGATCCTTCCCACATGAAATATGAATGGGTAGTCCTAAGAGATGTCTGGTCACTAATGATTATACATTGGTGAAACATCTATATGATGGATAATGTGTTAAATTACTATACGATGTTAAGGGCAATTCTTTCATAGGCCTGACTGGATAGGTCAAATCAAGTTGCATTCCCAGAAGACATTGCTGGAGCTTTGTGGAGAAGGGTCTGTCAATAAAAGTTTGCTGCCACCAACACAAATCCCTAACCTAGGGTGTAATAAAAAGAGAGACTTTATTCAGATGAACAGTTTGCAAAATGAGGAGATGCAGCCTGCAGTGGAAACTAAATGTAAGCTCCCTCAAGACAATGGGGCAGACTCACTTATGAAGACAAAGGACTTGCCTTGGTCCCTGACTGGTCCATTTTTATACAAATGAAGAATTCAGATTTGCAGTTTGGTTTGTCCAAATTGCACTGTCCTGATTCGTTGGAATCATATGTCCTGGTGGTCATTATGGAGTCACTTTGGTCAGTAAAGATGCAAATATGGATATAGCTGAACAGCTCCAGTCGGAGGGGGCTCATCTTAGCCCATTGATAGAAATACAATTTCAGGAGCTCTTTTGTAAGGGTTGATTCAAACTGCAGGATCACAATGCAGGAGGCTTAGTAGCCCAAATTGTGGCTTTCCCCTGAACTGCAGATTGTGTGAGTGGCTTCCTGTAAACAATGGTTGCTAGGCTCTGACTATAAATTTGGGCCCAATTAATCACAAGGAGTCCTTCTTGGTGTCAACAGGTCTAATGAAGTCAAGCTATTAATAAAGCCCCTGTTTTAGAACCATGCCTATCACAATAAGGAAATATCATGCCTATCCATTTAAACAGCTGCTTGCTATTAATCTCTGCTTTTCCTTAGACATTGGGATCAACAACCAATCCACATTTTCCTTGAATTTCAGACCCACTGGAAATGTATAGGAATCCTCTCATGGTATCCTGAGACCACAAAGATAACTGGTAAGACTTCTACTCTAATCCTGGCAATAAAATCCCAAAACTTCCCAGAATTGGTCTAAATAAATATCATTTTGCAACTGGTGAGATAAATTTCTAGCAGGACAGTACTCACATGCTCATTTGTTGAAAAGAAAGTCTTGCTTCTGACTTCATTTATTTGTTCCTAAATTGTAATCTAGTTACTAGGTTGTAACTAGATTTATTTATTTGTTCCTAGATTGTCCACTTTGTTCTGCCCCTGCACAAACCCTGCACCACTGTCTCTACCCCAAATAGCTACAGTTAATAGCTTCTTTACATTTTTTCAAATTTGCTTCATATGTATACAAAATACAATTTCTCTTCTTCCCCACCCACCTTTCACACAAATGACAGTATACTGTAGCTACACCATTTTGCATCTTGTTTGGAGACACAAAAAAGACAAACTATAAAAGATAACATTGGTAAATTTAACTACATTAAAGTAAAATATTTTTTGTTTATCTAAAAAATTCCCTGAAAACAGTAAAGTTTCATCATAGATTGGGAGAAGATATTTGTAATATATATACTTGTATTATAATAAAGAATAAATATATATAGATCTTCCATCAATTAAAATAGAAAAGACAAATAACTCAATTAAAAACTGGGCTGAAGAGTTGACAGGTAATTCACAGGAAAGGAAAACCAAATTCCCATAAACTAATAAAAAATCAGAGAAACACAAATTAAAAGAGTTCATTTCACATGAAGCAGATTGGCAAAAGTTGAAGTCTGACAATATCAGGTACTGGCTGGAAATGAGGCAACGACAGTGAAAATTACTTAAATCAATTGGAAAATGATTTTATAATATCTGGTACTCTTGATGAGGCCTCCACCTGATAAGTGTAATTCTGCTTTTAGGCAGAGGGACTAAAAATCTCTTTGAATATGTGCTCAAGGAGATGTGCATTTCAGCCTTCTTTTATATAAAGAAAGCAAAACAAAGGAAAAAACTCAAATATCCACCATTGTAGTTTATTCATATAGAGAAATACCATACAGCAGTGAAAACAAATTAGAGGCAGCTTGAATCACAGTGCATCAGAACAGGCAGTGGGATTATGCTGGGTGTGTAATTGACTAGTCCTTTCTCTGCCTTGCTTCTTTGAGCCTCACAGAACTTGAAATGGCTGGTGGGAAGCCTGGGAAAGACTCTGGAAAGGCTAAGACAAAGGTGGTTTCCACACTCCCAGAGGGTTGGTTTACATTTTCTACTGGGCTGTATTCATTTGCACCTGAAATCTACGATGACCAGTCAGGGACACGTAGGTGCCACTGCTGCTGTTTACAGTGCAGCCATTCTAGAGTGCCTTGCCACAGAGGTACTTTAACTGGCAGGACATATACCAAAAGACTTAAAGGTAAAGTGAATTACCTATCTTCATTTGCTACTTGCTTTTTGTGGAGATGAAGAATTGGACTCTCTCATCAAGGCTACAATTGCTGCTGGTGGTGTCATTCCACACATCCACAAATTTCTTGGAAGAAAGAACAGAAGACTGTCCAAAGGATGCCAGGATTTCTTATTATCTCAGGACTCTAAATACTCTAACAGCTGTCCAGTGTTGGTGATTCCAGTGGACTGTATCTCTGTGAAAAATACAATTTTACCTTTTTATAATTCTGTTTGAGCAAGTTGAAAGTTTAATTAGCTTTGTAACTAACCAAATTTCTGCATTCAAGTCAACCATGTTTTAGTGTTACTGTGGCTTCAAAGAAGCTATTGATTCTGAAGCTATAGGTTTTGATTGAGTTCACTGTTTTTAAAAACTGTTTGGGTCCTGGCTAGTGTGGGTCAGTGGATTGAGTGCTAGCCTGTGAACTAAAGGGTCGCTGGTTCGAATCCCAGTTTAGGGTACATGCCTGGGTTGCAGGCCAGGTCCCTCCCATTAGGCGGGCCCACTAGATGCAACATTCCTGTATCTCTCCCTCTCTCCCTCATTTCCCCTTTGTCTAAAAATAAACAAATTTTTTTTAAAAAATAAAAAACTGGATTTTAATTGTCATGCAAAAGTTACAATAACAAACATTTGGTTTTGTATAGACATTATTTCTACCCTGGGGATAAACTCAATAAAGTTCATATTCCCTCCATCTGCTAAAAGAAAACAAAGTAAAGCACCATGAACAAACATAAATGAATTTTTAAACATAATATTGTGCAAAAGAAAGTTATGAGGGAATAATACATATTACATACTACTTTAAAATCTGGAAACATGCATCATGATCACAGTGAAAGTATAAAAAGAATGCTTTGTAATGGTAAGCACCAAATTCAGTGTAGTGGTTACATCTGGATGTAGGGAAAACTCTTATTTAAAGAGTGGTCACAGGGACTTTGGCTATATTTTGTTGAAGTTAGCAAGTATACTCTAAAAATTTTAAGGAAAGGGAATTTTTATTTGTTAAATTAGGTGCTGATTACATAGATGTTTATTATTATTCTTTATAATTTTTATTCATCTGGTATATTTAAAAATTAATTGTATGATTCTGTATAGTGGTGTTAACTTTGCTGAAAGATCCACATATTACATTATGCAACTATTAAAGCAAATTGAATAGCACTTAAAAACTTTCAAAATATTTTCTTATTTTGTTTAATCAACAACACATTTCTTTCAAGCATTTGGTTGTAAAAAATTTTGCTGACTCATTCAACAAAAAAACCCCAAGTTTGCCAACATAGAGAGACTCCCTACATGAGCTGTGAAGCCTGACCACAGGTACCAGCTGTCCCACTTTCATCCCTGTTCCCTATTTGCCTGATCCATGGGTATCTTTTGTTAGGCCAATATGGCACAATGATAAATTCACAACTTTTCACTTTCTTTACCAGAGCATGACCTTTTCCATTCAGGAAAGACTTCACTCTTAACCAAAAGGGTGAGGTGTTCCTTGGGACCTCAACACTTCCACCACATAAAAATTTAAAGTCATAAGCTCCACATAGGAACAGTGTGTCACAGACAAGAGGGCTGGGGGATTGGTGTTTATTTTAAAAAATTAATGAATAAGAACCTTACCTATTATCATGGCTCCTCATCCACTGTAAGCTAACAATAAGGCCAAAATAATAGTGTAGGCTGTATGGGGTCCCTGAAGTGGACTGATAGAGGATAGCAGTCATTGAGATATGCCAGGTTTCCTATCACTTGCAAAATGTTATTCTAAGCTCAGCAATTTGACATGTGTCAAATGATTAATCAGATGATACCTCAATTTCAGCTTCAAATCACTATCCTGGGCTCAAATAAGGATTTAACAGACAAAGAAGATCTTCCTCATCAGAGGCTTCTATGTCAGTAGCTGTACCATAATCTTCACTCAATGTTAAACATTGGAGTTGGTCTTTGTGAGTAACAATGGCTCAATGTGAATTTCGACCAGTGCAATTGAGGTGCAAGGTCCTTTTTCTATTCTTTCAAAACAATTTATTTATTTTAATACACTTTTCTTTTGCTCTTTTTTTACTTTTTAAAAATTGATGTTCACATACAGTTGTCTCCATTTTTCCACCACCACTTTCCCCTGTACTACCCATGCCCACCTCCCACCCTCAATCCCACCCCACCTTGGCTGTGTCCATGGGTCCCTCATTCATGTTCATTTATGTCCCTTTCCCCTCCTTCCCATGATATTTCCCTCTCCCCTCCCCTCTGGTTACTATCATTTTGTTGTCAATTTCAATGTGTCTGGCTATATTTTGCTTGCTAGTTTTGTTAATTAGGTTTCACTTATATGTGAGGTTATATGGTATTTGTCTTTCACTGCTTGACCTACTTCACTTAGCATAATACCTTCCAGTTCCACCCATGTTGTCGTGAAGGGTAAGAGCTCCTTCATTCTTTCTGCTGTGTATTCCATTGTGGAAATGTACATTAGTTTATTGATCCACTCATTTACTGATGGGCACCTAGGCTACTTCCAGCACTTGGCTATTGTAAATTGTGTTGTTATGAACATCGAAGTGTATAGGTTCTTTGGAATTAGTGTTTCACGATTCTTAGGATATAAACCCAGCAGTGGAGTTGCTGGGTCAAAAAGCAATTCCATTTCTAGTTTCTGGAGGAAATTCCATACTGTTTTAACAGAGGCTGCATCCGTTTGCATTCCCACCAACAGCGCACTAGGGTTCTCTTTTCTCCAAAATCCTGCCAGCACTTATTGTTTGTTGATTTGTTTATGATGGTCATTCTGACCTGTGTGAAGTGGTATCTCATTGTGGTTTTAATTTGCATCTCTCTGATGACTAGTGATCCTTTCATATGCCTCTGGGCCCTGCGTATGTCCTCCTTGGAGAAGTGTCTGTTCAGGTTCTTTGCCCACTTTTTAATTGGATTGTTAGTCTTCCTGGTGTGAAGTTGTGTGAGCTCTTTATATATTTTGGAGATCAAACCCTTGTCCAAGATATCATTGGCAAATATATTTTCCCATACAGTTGGTTCCCTTTCCGTTTTGTTGATGTTTTCTTTAGCTGTGCAGAAGCTTTTTAATTTGACGAGGTCCCATTTGTTTATTCTTTCCTTTATGTCCCTTGCTCTAGGGGACGTATCAGTGAAAATATTGCTATGTGGAATATCTGAGATTTTCCTGCCTATCTTTTTCTCTAGGACTTTATAGTATCACAACTTATATTTAAGTCTTTTATCCATCTTGAGTTTTATTTTTGCACGTGGTACAAGTTGGTGCGAGTTTTATTTTCTTGCGTGTAACTGTCCAGATCTCCCAACACCATTTGTTGAAGAGGTTATTTTGAGTCCATTTTATGTTTCTGACCCCTTTGGTGAATATTAATTGACCATAGAGGCTTGGGTTTATTTCCAGGCTCTCCATTCTGTTCTATTGATATATGTGTCTGTTCTAATGCCAGTACCAGGCCGTTTTGATTACCATGACCTTGTAATATAGTTTGATGTCAGGTATGAAAATCCCACCTACTTTGATCTTCTTTCTCAAAATTGCTGCAGCTATTCAGTGTCATTTATGGTTCCATATACATTTTTGAAGTGTTCTATATCTGTGAAATATGTAATTGGTATTTTAATAGGGTTTGCGTTGAATCTATAAATTGCTTCGGGTACTACAGACATTTTGATGTTGTTAATTCTTCCAATCCATGAACATGGTATATGCTTCCATTTATTTTTCTGTCTTCCTTAATTTCTTTCTTCAGTGTTGTGTAGTTTTCTGAGTACAGGTGTTTTACCTCCTTGGTTAGGTTTATTCCAAGGTATTTTATTTTTCTCATTGCTATATCAAATGGGATTTTTTCCCTTGATTTCTGTTTCTGATATTTCATTGCTGATGTACAAAAATGCCTTTGATTTCTGCATATTGACTTTGTATCCTGCTGTTTTGCCAAATTCACCAAATTCACCTAGTAGTTTTTGGTGGAGTCTGTAGGGTTTTTTATGTACACTATCATATCATCTGCAAACAATGACAGTTTTGTTTCCTCCTTTCCAATTTGGATGCCTTTTAGTTTTTTTGTTGTCTGATTGCTGTGGCTAGGACTTCCAATACTACGTTTAATAAGAGTGGTGAAAGTGGACATCCTTGTATTGTTCCTGATCTTAGTGGGAAAGCTCTAAGTTTTTGTCCATTGAGTATGATGTTGGCTGTAGGTCTCTCATATAGGGCCTTTATTATGTTGAGGAATGCTCCCTCTGTTATCACTCTGCTAAGTGTTTTTATCATAAATGGGTGATGTACCTTATCAATTACTTTTCCTTTTGTTTATGTGATGTATTACATTTATTGATTTGCAAATATTGCACCATCCTGGCATCCTGGGATGAATCCCACTTGATCATGGTGTATGATCTTTTTAATGTATTGCTGGACGTGGTTTGCCAATATTTGTTGAGGATTTTAGGGTCTATGTTCATCAGTGATATTGGGCTGTAGTTTTCTTTCTTTGTTGTATCTTTATCTGATTTTGGGATTAGGATGATGCTGGCTTCATAAGAAGAGTTTGGGAGTCTTCCATTACTTTGGATTTTTTGAAATAGTCTGTGAAGGATAGGGGTTAGCTCTTCCTTAAATGCTCTATACAATTCTCCTGTGAAACTATCCAGTCTAGGACTTTTGTGTGCTCGGAGTTTTTTGACCACTGCTTCAATTTCGTGAGCTGTTATTGGTCTGTTTAGCCTTTCTGCTTCTTCTTCATTCAGTTTTGGAAGATTATATTTTTCTAGAAATTTGTCCATTTCTCCCAGGTTTTCAAATTTCTTGGCATATAGTTTTTCATAGTACTTTCTTACAATCCTTTGTATTTTCCTGGTATCTGCTGTAGTTTCTCCTCTTTTTTTTCTGATTATGTTTATTTGGGTCCTCTCTCCTTTTTTCTTGATGAGCCTGCTTAAAGGCTTGTCGATTTTCTTCATCTTTTCGAAGAACCAGCTCCTAGCTTCACTGATCCTTAGAATTGTGCGTTTCATCTCTATGTCACTTAATTCTGCTCTGATCTTGGTTATTTCCTTCCTTCCCCTTGCTCTGGGCTGTCTTTGTTGTTGTTCCTTGTGTTCTTGGAGATGTAGGGTTAGGTTGTTTATTTGAAATGTTTCTATCTTTTTTAGGTAGGCCAGTATCACTGTGAACTTCCCTCTCAGGACTGCTTTCGCTGTGTCCCATAAGTTTTGGATTATTGTGTGTTCATCATCATTTGTTTCCGGAAACTTTTTGATTTTTTTCTTGATGTCATTCTTAACCCATTCATTATTTAATAGCATGCTATTCAATCTCCATGAATCGGAGTGTTTTCAAGTTTTTTTTCTTTCAGGTTGATTTCTGGTTTCAGGCCCTTTTGGTCTGAGAAGATTCTTTCTATGATTTAAATTTTCTTGAATTTTTTGAGGCTTGTTTTGCATCCTATCATGTGGTCTATCTTTGAAAATGTTCCATGTGCATTTGAAAAGAATATGTATTTTGCTTCTTTGAGATGAAAGTTTATATATATATATATCTATATATATAAATATATATTATATATTATATATATTATATATTATATATTATATATTATATTATATATAATATATATTAATATATATTAATATATATTAATATATATTATATATATTATATATAATATATATATTATATATATATTATATATATATATATAAAATCAGTTAAGTCCATTTCATCTAGGGCATTGTTCAATACAACAATGTCCTTGTTGATATTTTGTTTGGAAGATATATCCATTATTGACAGTGGTGTGTTAAAATCTCCTAGTTTAACATTGCTGTCTATATCCTTCTTGAAGTCCTCCAAAATTTTCCTTATGTATTTGTATGCTCCTATTTTTGGGTACATATATATTTATAATGTTTATGTCTTCTTGATGGATTCTTCTCTTGAGTATTATGAAGTGTCCTTCTGGGTCTCTTTTCATGGAATTTGTTTTGAAGTCTATTCTTTCAGATATAAGTATTGCTACCACAGCTTTTTCTTCTTGTTTATTTGCTTGGAATATTTGTTTCCAGCCCTTTGCTTTCAGTCTGTGCAGGACTTTTATTCTGAAGTGGGTCTCTTGTAGGCAGCATATGTGTGGGTCATGTTTTCTTATCTATCAGCAACCCTATATCTTTTGACTGGAGCATTTAATCTATTTACATTTAAGGTTATTATTGATAGGTACTTATTCATTGCTATTTACTCCTTTTTTACCTTTGTTCCTTTCTCTCTCACTGTTTTTCTTCCTCTTCTTAAAGAAGTCCCTTTAGCATATCTTGCAGTGCTGGTTTGGTGGAGGTGTATTCTTTGAGGCTTCTTTTGTCTGGGAAGCTCCTTATTTGGTCTTCTACTTTGATTGAGCACCTTGTTGGATAGAGTAGTCTTGGTTGCAGGACTTTGTTTTTCATAACTTGGAATATTTCTTGCCATTCCCTTCTGACTTGGAACATTTCCATTGAGAAGTCAGCTGATAATCTTGTTGGGGCTCCCTTGTATGCTACTTTGTGTTTTTTCCTTGCTGCCTTTAAGATTCTCTTTTTGCCTTTAAATTTTTCCATTTTAATTATGATGTGTCTTGCAGTGGTCCTCGTTGGGTTCTTTTTGATTGGGGCTCTGTCTGTGTCCTGGACTTGTGTGGCTTCTTTTCTCATCAAATTAGGGAAGTTTTCCATCATTACTTTTTCAGACAGGTTTTCTATCTCTTGCTCTTCTTCTTCTCCCTCTGGTATCCCTATTGAATGGATATTTTTCCATTTCACGTTTTCCAGCATTTCCCTTAACCCTTCATTCTTTTTCAGTCTTTTTTCTTTTCCCTGCTCTTTTTGGGAGGTGTTTTCTACTTTGTCCTCCAGCTCACTGATTTGATCCTGGGCTTCATTGAGCCTGTTTTTGATTCCTTCTACTGTGTTTTTTAATTCAGAAGTTGTATTCTTCATTTCCTCTCAGCCCTTTTGATTGTTTCTGTGTCCTTTTTTATGCTGATACAGTTTGCATTAAGTTCCTAATAATTTTTTTATAGTTTTTGGTAGTTCTCACTGAGTTCATTGAGCTTCCGTATAACCATTGATTTGAACTCAATATCTGAGAGTTGAATTGCTTCTATTTCATTTAGCATTCTTTCTGAGGTTTCCTCCTTTTCTTTAGATTGGGATTTGTTTCTTTGCCTTCCCATTGTGTGTGGGACATTTCTTGTTTGCTTATGTTTTTTAAATTGATCGTTTTTGAGTTTCTGACTTTGTGGTGTGAACTTCTATGGTGGAAGGCCTGTGAGATACAGAGGTGCAGTCTCCTTGATCACCTGACCTTGATGTTCTTGGGATATTCTTTATGCCTTTTATGCTGGCTTTATGGATGTAATTGGGTTTTGGTTGTTTTAGGGTCATTCTTTTTTGGGTCCTTCCCTGCCACTGGCTGACTGAGGGTCACTCTGCCCACCATGTCTTTTGTGCTGTTGTGCAGGCACTGCCTGAACAAAACCACAGAGCCCAAGAAAGAAACCCACACCCGCAAATATAACTTCCCCCCACAGTCCCCTATCAATAACTAATGAACCAGTATTAACAAGGGTGTAATGAGATTAAGACTATTATGAGAAAAGAAAGTAGATATGAGATGACCTACTGAAAGAGAAAGGATTTTGAGAGGGTAGAGGGAGGAGCACTGATAAGAGTTGGTAGTTGGAAAAATGAAAGGAGAGAAGGTAAAGTTTACCTCATGAATAAAGAAAGGGAATTAACATCATTGAATCGGGAGGGAAGATGGCGGCAGAGTAGGA
>PVKM010015121.1:0-28254 GCA_004027735.1 Carollia perspicillata | reverse complement strand
GGACCCTGGAACAGCAGGAGGGGAGGGTCAGAGGAAGGCTGTGCCAGGACTGCAGGTCTCCCTAGGGTCCAGGATAGTGGAGGGCATGACAGGGCATGCTCCACTACCAGAGCATGCTCCAGCCTTGATTCCAACCCTGCCTTCTCTGAGCCTGCTCTACGGTACCGAGCTGAACGCAATGGACTCTGGGCTCCCAGCATCTGAGTCACTGGGGACTGTCATAAATACTTTCCCTTCCCTGCCTGGGAAGAGGAGGCTCTGCAGGCCAGATCCGCTCTGGGGCCTGCGCCTTATCTTTTTTTTTTTTTTTTGAGGGGGGGGAATATCTCGACAGTTTATGGTCCAGCGAAATCCCTGCCACACAGCTATTCTTCTGGGCCTTTGTGTCTTGGAATGCGACTGTCCCGAGTGTGCCGCCACCACCGCCTGCTCGGAGAGCCCACCAGTCCTGAAACCCCTGGCTGGACTTGGTTTCCCCTTTCAGGGGATCCCTCACCTTTTCTTTCTTCCTTTCATTTGATTTTTTTTTTCTTTTACACGTAACTGGTTGATTTCGCTCTGGAGCCTGGAAATAAAGAACCTCAAGCAGCCATCCTCGTTGGGGAGTTTCTGTCTTGCACCGCCCTCCTAGGTAACACGGATTTATGTTCGTTCGTCCGGGTCATTCTGCCTTTTTGTGTTAATTACGTTCCGCCTGCTACGTTCTTATCTCCTCCGTAAAGCGATTATTTTCCACACTCGCCTAACTGAGGCTCCTGAACCTGCTGCCAGAGCGAGGGCCCATCTCCTGCCGCCACTCACGACTTATTTACACCTCGCAGGTGAGAGGATTGATTTGCTCAGAGCCAGTACAGCCGGCTGGACCCGGGCGCGGGGCCTTCTCGCTGCTGCTCCTCAGAGCCGGGCCTCAAATGTCAGTGAGTCCTGGCCAGCCCGGGGCCCTGCTGCCGCCTCTAATATTGAGCAACAGCGCCACCTCGCGTCCACTTGCTCCAATGCAGTCCAGCTGGGAGAAAAGCCAATGGATAGAGCAGGCTGGTCTCAGGCTCGTCCCAGGGGTGGAAAGTGGGAGGAAGGCGTTTCCAAATGGGTGCGGGGAGGGTGGGAGGTAAGTGAGGGGAGGGTCCCCGGAAGGGAGTTTCCCGGGACCTCTTTTCGGTTTTTTTTTTCAATAAGTTATCGAAATAAACCTTGTCAAAGGTTTCACACTTTTCTTTTTTCACGCTCTCTTCCCGCATTAAGAGACAGTGCAAAGGAACTGCTGCGATGTTCCTCCCTTGCCCTTCAGGAGCATTTCTGGGCTGGAAACAACTCCACGCACGCAGATGCACGCTCCGAAGCTCCCCGAGACCTCATGCCCAAGGCGCGCACCCTAAATTCCTCGCTCCTCTTACCCAGCTGTTGGCTCCGCACCGCCTATTCCGCTGCTGCCCGCTGGACTTTGGGGTGGGACTCTGACTTCTCCCGGCTGCTTGCCCCTGGGTTTGTAGCCCATCCCTCTCTCACGCGCGCTCTCTCCCTTCCAGCCAGTGAGGTCCTGTTCTCCGTGGGCCATAGACAAAACATTCCTATAATCTGATTTCAAAGGAAAGAGTGTCCACCTTATTTAAACCATAAAACAATTAAGCCCAGACGTCTAGCCAGCTCCGCGCTGCTGTTTTGTTCGGCCCCATTCAGAATCCATCGCAGGGAGACAAACAGCGCCATAAAAGTGGCATTTCGGTGCTGCGGAAATGTACCTATCCTCTGCCTTCCCAAGTGGAACAACCTTTAGGGTTTTGTGATTCTGACAAAGGAGCAGAGGAGAGGTGGGAGGGGAAGATTGGGGCAGGAGGGCGTTTGCTAGCCCTTCTTTCCCCCCCAGCTTTCGTTTCTTTCCCCAGATGTGTGGTTGTGTTTTGGTGGTTTTAACTCACGAATTATAATAAATAAAAATCGAATCCAATCCTGACCTGCAGGCAGCTGAGTTGGTACTGAACAGTGGGGCCTGGCGATGTGGGCCTGCTCTGGATCCCAGGCTCTCCTCAGGGCCCTTGAGCCCCACGTCCCTCCTTCCTCCCCATATTAAGGCCGGCTCCAGCAGGCTGCAGGAAGCAGGCCTGGGCAGACGGAGGAGGGGAGGCGACAGGGTCCTGGAGCAGGCGCCGGGTGGAAGTCCGAAAGGCCGCCAAGCTCAGGGCTGGGAGAGAAGCCTGAGTCCCCACGGTCAGCAGAGGCAGATGGGTGCCTTTTTCTCCAATGGGTACGGAACTAAGGCCAGGGTCGCAGAACAGCAAAATGGCCAAGGGGAGGAGTGAGGAAGTGAGAAAAGGGGGAAAACTGCATGCAAAGCACCTTTCAAAAGGACCAAGAAAACAATTGTTTCTGGAATTGGGGAGGATGGTTCTTAACCGGGAAAGAGGAGAGGGTGCTTCAGCTTCTGGAAAAACCACACAGTTATTTGCGACTTTTGATTGCTCCCCTCAAAATATTATCACCACAAAATGTCACCCCCTCCCACCTTCCTCCAGCCCCCTAGATTGGAGAATTTAATGGAAGGAGGGGGTAGGACATTCAAATGATGGGAAGGGGCTGGTCCCTACAAGTGCCTCACCGGTTCCGTAAGGTGATGCAATGGCCTGGGGAGCTGCACATGGACTGGGGTCCCCAGTTATTTTCTTTAGTGGTGGTATACCCCAAGTATTCAGAGCAACACCCTACACCCTCTCTAGAATGGGCAGCCTGAGATATTAAAGGGCTATATTTCAGGCAGTCTGAGTTTAATAGTTTCCAGATTGGGGGATTTCCGAGAAAGGGGGCGCCCAGGCAGAGGCATACCCAGCAGCTTGTGTCTGCTTCTGATTAGCAGATGAAAACTGCCGGTTCTGGGGAAGGCACTCTGGGGTACAGTGCAGCTGACCAGCCCCACAAGGCTGTTACACACACATCTCTACATCCTTACGCCTGGGGTCCCACAATCACCAGAGAACACCCCACTCCTGGCTAATCCCTGACCAGCTTCCTTGGGCCCTGGCCATGCCATCCTCCAGAAATGCAGCAGCCCAGCCACGCAGCATAACCCCGTCACCCCCAGACCAACATTCAAACTAAACATTAGAGAGGCAGAGAGAGCCTGAGAAGAAAAGAGAGAGCTAGGAGGTGGAGAGAGGTAGAGAAGCTGAGAATGCACCGAAAAGTAGAAACCAAATCTAACTCTGATAGTATTGGCTTTGCCATCTTTCTCTGCCTTTCCTTTCTTTCCTCCCTCTCTTCTGTCTCCCTCTGTCTCCCTCCTTTTATTCTCAATGAAGTCCCCAGCGCCTGACCTGCTCCCTGAGGCCTGCTGGCCTTCCTCCTCCTCACCGTACACCCTCCCTACTTACCCCCCTCGTCCATCCATCCCTCGAAGCACCAGCACGCCGCTGCAGCCAGGCAAGAATCCAGCCCGGCCCTCGCCCAGCACCCAATTTTCATCTTCACCTATCTCTTTCCTCTGATCTTGCGTACTCGTAAATTATTACAATTAATTACAGCCAGGGAAAACGATTCACGCCGTGCCCCCACAACCCCCCACACACCATTGAGCTACCAGGGAACTCCGGCAGCTATTGGAGCAGGCACGAACTGTACCCAGGCCTAAGCAGCCTCCACCCCACCCCTGGAGCCCTCACCCCGACCCCACCCTGCCTGGAAGAAGCAGCAGGCACTTGTCTTTCCGAGGTCGAGGGAGACCCTTGCTGGCTCCAGCCTCCCCCAAAGGATCTGAGCACTTGCCTCCTTTACGACAGCAGCCTGGGAGCCACAGGGAGGACAAATAACGAGAACTGGATGCAGTTGGATTTCTGGTTTTTTAAGTGACTTCGATATATTAACACAGAGCTGTTCTACCATAACAAACAGAAGCACATTACAGGACGGACGGACGCTGGGGATAAGAGGAAACACTGCTATGTACATGCCTGAGGCGCCGGCCTGCGCCGCTGGACCCAGCCTGCGGCACCATCCCAGCCCTCGCCCCTCAGCTCCTGGGTTGGGAATCGTTATTGTGTATGTGTATGTATCTTTTTTGTACAAAATCTGCACGCAGAGCACCCCAGGTCTGGGGAGGATGGCCCGGACCAAATATGATACAAGAAAAAAATAGAAATATAGCGATTCAAGTACTGGCTTCTCTGAAGAAAGGAGGAAAAAAAATCACATTTGTGTGTGTCATTTATTTCAGTTGCGCTGGAAGAAGAGAATGCGGTTTCTCTCCCCGCCTCCTGCTCTTCGCTGGGTAGAACTAACTCTAAAACACCAATTTCTCAACACTGAACCCTCCCAAATTGCAAGAGTTTTCCTTTTCCCTTTCCTTTTTTTTTCTTTTTAAGCCAATTGGCTTTTCTCTATCTTGCTCTTTCCTTTTCCTTTTCGTGCTCTCTCCCGCCTGGGTTGGGGTTTTTTGTGGGGTTTTTTTGTTTTTCCCTTGGCTGTGCCGAGGCAGCAGGCCGGGGCAGGGTTTAGGATTGCTCCTTGTCGGTTTTCTCTTTATTCATCTTTTTCATCTTCATCCTCCGGTTTTGAAACCAGATTTTGACCTGCCGCTCGGTGAGGTTGAGAACCCGGGCCACCTCGTACCGACGGTCCCTGGTTAAATACATATTGAAGAGAAACTCCTTCTCCAGTTCCAGCGTCTGGTACTTGGTGTAGGGGCAGCGCTTCTTCCTCGTGGAGCGGGCGTGGATCCAGTTGGCCACGGGGTTGCCTGGAGGGCCAAACACAGGCAGGGGTCAATGGAGACCCTTTCCAGCCCAGGATCTCTGCCACTCCACCCCCAGGCTTAGACAGGCTCCCAAAACCCAATAATTGAACCTGAATTTGGACACGTTTTACGTTAGGAATTTGCCCCCACTCCTTTAACATTCTGTCCCCTCCCATTCCCCCCCCTTCAGTTTCCAGCACCTAAAACTATAGGAAATCAAAGCTATCAAAGTCCCTACAGTCTGGTCCTCAGCTTCAGGAGTAGTAATTTGAGAATATCCTCATAAAAAGTCCAAATTCCCAACCGTTTCATAGGCCCATAAACGCTTCTCTCTCTTGTTTTTTATTTTTATAGCGAGGTCTCTCTCCTCCCCACTTCCCTCCTCCTTTGCCCCCTCCCATCCTCCCAGCCCACGACCAAGTCCTGAAATTTCAGCAGTCCTGCTTCCTGACCCTGAGAGTCCCTAAGCCCCTCACTGTCCTCTCCAGCGCTTGTTGCTTGTCGCGTCTAGCTCTCTGAGTTCAACCCTGCTGAGGCGAATTCTCAGGGTGATGCTGGGCTGGGAAAAGCCTTCCTCCTCTCCCCCAGAGAGCTGCTGGCCTTGGAAACAGGCTCCCCTATATCTTAGCTTCCCTGTTTGGCTTCCAGTGCCCCCCTCCTGCCAGCCCCAGGACAGGCTCTGCAGGAGCCAAGCCTCCAATTTCAGGTTTATGGGAGTAGCTGAGGGCAAGCAGGGAAGGGTATAATTAGGCCCTGGCCTCTTATGGGACTGAAGGAAAGGATTTCCTGGAGCCCCCTCCAGGGACTCCCCCAGACACTTCCTCACACCCAGAGGGCTGCACCCCCTCCCCTGCTGTTTCCCTTCTTTCTCCTTTCCCCAGCCCTGCAGCTCCCACCTGCCCTCCCCACATACCCTGTCCTTTTCAACACTCAGAAGGCTCCTGTCTCCCTGACTGGAGTGTGTGCATGTGTGTGTGGGTATGTGTATATATGTGTGTGTGTATAATTCTCCAATCTGGGGAGATATCTCTCCCCACTCCTCATCCCTGACACCCCCATTCTCTACCTTCTCTCCTGCAGTCGCCCAGAAGAGGGCTTTCAAGTTTGAGACTGGGATCCCACTTCTCTCCCCCAACTCTGGAAGTCCTGTCTCTCCAAGTTCCCAGGCTGTGAAATCCCTCAGAGCCCTCACTCAGTGCTCCCAGGAGAGAAGTCCATGGGCCTCCTGTCTTATGCATCTCTAGTGGGGTGAGGACCCCCCATGTAGACTGGGCGTTAGGGGTATTTCCTCTCTTCCCTCAGTGTCCTCCTCACCTCTGCCCCATCCCACCTCAAACCATGAAATGAACCTCGCCCCCACCCTATCCCCTGGCCCTGTCTGCATTTCTTCGAAAGTAGCGCCTGAGCCAAACAGCCTGGGCTGGGGTTGTGGGGGCAGGGGTCTCTCATCAAAGCCAGCTCCTGGGAGAGGAGCCCCCCTCAGCCCTCTCTCAACCTGGCTCCCTGGGCCCTCTTCTTAGACCTTCCTGCCCCTGAAAGCTCCCCAAGGTAATTCGCTTTTATTGAGTCCTCGCCCCCTCGCCCTCACCCCTCTCCCGCGCTCCCTGCGCCGCTCCGAGGGGTTGTAATCTGGCTCCCCCCGCCCGGCTTCCCCTCCCCTCCCGCGCCGGTTGTAAAGGAAAATTGCTCCCAACTTACTGGGGTCCAGGTCGGCCTTCTCCTCTTTGTGCTTGCTGCCGGCGAGGGCGTCCGCCTCGGGCGAGGGCAGGGTCTGCGGGGCGCGGTCGCGCAGCTCCCCGGGCGAGCCGTACATGTAGTCCGGGTAGCTGCGGCCGTCGCCCGGGCCGCAGTCGGCGCGGCGCCCGGGGTAGGCGTCCGGCTTGAGGGCGTAGTGACGGCCCCCGGCCGGGAAGCTGGGGAAGGAGACGGCGCCGGACAGCGGCTCGAGCCAAGTCCGCATGTAGCGCGTGTCGGCGCCGAGGTGGGGCTGGGGGCCGTACGGGTGGTACACCACGGACGACTGCGAGGGCACGGGCGCCCACGACGTGCTGAACACGGCCGGCTTGGGCGCGAAGCTACAGGACGGAAAATCGCTACAGTCCGGCACCAAGCCGCTGGGTCTGGCGGCGGCGGGGTGAGCCCCAGTGGCCGGAAACCTGGACGCTAGGAGGTCTTCATTGTCGTGCGAGATGAGCGAGTCCACGTAATAGTTACTGATGGGCCCCGTCGCCGACATCGTAACGGGGTTTTACATACATAAGATTATTGTATGAACTGTATATGTACTTTTTATCTGCTCACAGAACAATCAAGGCAGGTAATTATTTTTCCAGCCTTTTCCCCGCAGCTCATTGGCTCTCCCGCCCCCACGTGATCGTATTTACCCAAAAATACGGCGCGGATCAATGCGCAGGGGCTTTTTTTTTCCTGCCTTTTTTTTTTTTTTTTACCTTCTCCCACCCCCTTCTCTGCTGATCCCCGCGACCTGCGTTTTCCTGGGGGTCCGGGACTCTGGACCCCAGGCACCGGCCACCCCCGCAGGACAGCCCGTGTCTCACCAGAGAACCCCCTTGCCCAGGTCCACTCCTAAGCAGATGGCCTCCCGCCCCCAACCCCAGGCGCGTTCCTCAGTGGGGTGAAAATGCCAGTCCCGGGAGCCACGGCTGCGGGACCCCCGGGGCCGAGCTGGGCGCGGGAGCCCCGCGGGGCCGCAGAGGCCGCCGAGGTAGGTGGAGGAACTATTTCTTGACGTAATCTGTCTCTGTCGGTCCCGACGCTCCCGCAGTGTCTGCGCGAGCCGAGATCAGCGATTGTCAGTTCGGAACGTGGCTTTTAAAAATGCGTTTTTAAATAGTGTGTATGTATGTATTTCTTTCTGGAGCCAGCAGCAGCGAGGGAGGGAGGGAGGGTGGGAGGGGACTAGGAAAGCTGGGGTGGAGGGAGGGAACGAGGGAAAGGGGAGAGTGCCTCTGCCACTGGCCAGCTCAGCCCCCCGAATCTGGGCTAGGGAAAGGTTAAGGAAGGTGTTCCGCGGGTGGGAGGGGTAGGAACTCTGGACCTCATACACCTTTATCATCAGAAGTCCTCTTTTTGCTTTGGTACAGATATGCAAGCTCCTTTATTTTAAATTTATTGTCTATATCTATTTATCTTTCTTTGCCAGCTTGAAGAAGTGGAGAAGAGATCTACACAACTTAAGTGGGGCGAACTCATCCCATCTTCCTGCTCACTCTCCTTTGCCCCTAATTCCATCTCAGCGACACCCCGCCCCCCCAAAAGAAGTCACTCTCTGGGTTCTGTCTGCAGAGTGCCAGGGTGAGAGCGGGCAAGGCGAGAAAGCGACCTCAGTTGTGGGCAAGTAGCTTGTTTTTACGTCCTTCAATAAAAATTTTATGAGGATCATTTGATTGTTCATAAATGTGTCTTTCATTAAATAAAATTGTAGGCTGTTTTGGAATGGGAAAAAAAGCAACAGAGAGATGGGAGAAAGCAGCTTCTTTGGGGTCGGACACAGGAATTCTGGAGAAGCAGTGTGATTGCAGGCAAGATCTGACAACTAGGATTCCTCCCCCCACAAGTTGGTTGCTACCCTCCTGTCTGGATCTGGGGTTTGGAACCCAGCCCTCTGCTTTCCATCAGACTGTCCCATGGTGGTTTAGTAAAGGTGGGCTTTAGGCAAGCAGGAAATTCTCAGCGTGGGTGCAAAAGAGGGGGCAGAAATGTTGGCTGGTGGGGGAGAAGAGCAGGTGATGGCCCTAGAGGCAGATGCATCCTAAGCGTGGCGCAGCACAGTGAGTTGGAAGGAGGGGTGCAATTTCAGGGTCAGAAGGGAAGAGCCCCAGTTTGTGCGACAAGAAATAGGCAGGAGCTGAGGCTGAGAGGAAGGCTCTGAGGCAGCAGGGATGGACGAGGCTTCCCAGATCCGAGATGCCTGCCTTTCCTTCCCACTGCTGTCCCCAGGAGGGGACCAAATGCCTGGAGTGAGGGCCCAGGCTGGTTTTCTCCTGTACCTAGGTGAGTCAGTCTCCTTGAGGGTGGAGGACGGCTAGAGAGAGGTGTCCCAGAGAGTGTAGCATGTGTGTTGAGGGGAGGAAAGTTGAGGGGCTGGAAGGAGATCTAAAGTCCAAAGCACTGACCCCAGCTTTCTCGGCCCCCTTCCCAGTCCCTGTTCCTCACCCTCTGCAGTTCTTTCCTTTTCGGTCAAGCGGGGCTGGGATCTCAACACGGGGGGGGGCGAGGGGGGGGAAGCGTGCAGTTTGTGAGAAGTGCTTGGCTCGGGAGAATAGACACGGGGGTCTCAGCCTCCTCAACCTCTGCTGATTATCTTCCCCTCCCCCATACTGGACTGGTATGGAAAATCCAAATTACCCAAGAAACAGAATATCTCTTTGGCCTTGATGGAGCTGGGTTAGCTGTCAATCAAAAATTCTCTCTCACTAGTTCAAGGAAAAGACTGGAGTTTCCCCCTGCCGAGGCTTTCTCAAAATCCCTAGCGCCGACAGCACCTCCCCCAGCCCTGGCGGCGGGGGACCCTGCCCAGCTCTTGGGAGGCTGCTGGCAGACATGTAGCCTTTGGCGGGCCCAGGCCAGGCTGTGACCAAGAGGACTTCAGGGCACAGAGCCTGAAAGAGACTGAGCCCAAGACAGCCTGAGACAGAACAACTGAAACATAGGGCGCCAGGCCCATAGAGAGGAAGGAAGGAAGGAGAGAAGGAAAGAAGAAAACGGGGGATTAGGATAAAAAGGAGAGGAGAATTCAAGAAATGAGGGGAGGCAAGATGGAAAGGGATAGGAGAACAGGGAAAGGAAGGCATACAGAGAGTGAGACAGAGGAAGGGTGGTGACAGGCAGGCAGGAAGGGGTAGAGAGCGAGCCGGCGGAGCAGCCATGGCATTGTGCAGTCCGCTTGCTCGCCGGGCCTTTGCCGGGGACAGGCTCCAGGCACAGCGGCCACTTCTGTCCAGACACAAAGGAGGAAGAGGCCTCCTCTCCTGCCCTTCCCAGCGACCTGTTCTTGTGGGTACACTAGGCCCCTGGGACATAGAACCCCATTTCAGCCCAGGCAGCTGCCCAGGCAGCTGGGGCTGAGCCATGCTCTAGTCAAGGAGCGAAGAAGACATGACGAAGGAGTAGGTTTTACGCCCTGCTTCTCTTTGCGTCTTCGCCGGGCAACAGGGCCCATCTTCCCCAACCTCAGATTTCCTAGAAGAAAGATGCCCCTAAAGACCCTCGTCTGTGAGCCTCTACTATTTGGGAGAGTTCCTCAGACAGAGTAGTTGCAAACAGATGCCCATTTCTCTCCTACTCTTTGGCCACTGCCTTCTTTTCAACTCTTGAGCAGCCTGCCCATCCTGCCTGCCCACCGGCAGAGGCAGCAGCAGCGGGGCAGCCAGGATCACCCGCCCACACTCCCTGCTGCTGTCAAATTCCCTATGAAACCGAGGGGAGATTGTCACCTTCGTTTTAGAGCGTGAACCCATACTCTCCCCACTCAGGCATAGGCAGAGCTGTGGGTCAGGAAGCAGGCCTCGCCCACAGACCCCTCCCCACCAATGCCCTATTTTGCCTAGGCCTTGCTGAGACAGGCAGCCTTGGGGAGGGGGGCTGGAGAGGCTGGGAGCTCCTGAGTTCACCAGGCCCAGTTCCTGTTGTTCCACAACTGCATGTGGCTTATACCCCCCATTCTCTGCATTTGGAGATGGGGTGGCAGGTCAGGGCTCTGAATCAGACCTTCGGGCTCCCCCCAGAGCCAGGCCTGGAGGTATAGGGGCACAGGATGTGGAGGCACCAAAAAGGAGGGGCTTGTCTTCCCAGGTTCGGTTACTCCTGCTGAATCACCTGCCAGATTCCAAGTCTCCCTTTCACCCCCACCACTCCAATTTTCCTCAGCGCAAATGGGGAAAACCCAAGAGACTGAAGGCTACTGGGAGTCCCTGTTGGGGAGGGGGTAACCCCAGTTTCAGCTAGCTGCTCAGTATTTACTGCGGTTCTCAGAACTCCCCTCCAACCCCAAAAGATTTCGCTGGGTACAGGAGGGCCCCAAAAGGGGGAGGAGCAGCCTCGCTTCATCACTTTAAACCTGGGCAGCTGCGACCACAACCAAGCTAGCACTACCGTGGGAAGGACAGACAGAAAGGCAAGACAGGT
Organism: Carollia perspicillata; assembly: GCA_004027735.1. Classification (NCBI taxonomy): domain Eukaryota; kingdom Metazoa; phylum Chordata; class Mammalia; order Chiroptera; family Phyllostomidae; genus Carollia; species Carollia perspicillata. The sequence goes on along the minus strand of PVKM010015121.1, from coordinate 17,387 downwards.
TAGAGTCATCCCCTCCCCTTGCCCTGCACCTCCTTTTTAGTGATTTAAATTCCCTCCGGTTCAATCCACACCGTCAAGTTCGGATTAAATTTAAAACAGGCTTTCCTCAGTGCCCCCAGTGGGCTATCCCAGCCGCCGCAGGCTGGGAGCCCGCTCCCGGTTCGTCAGCACCAGCCCGCCCGCGCGGAGGAGGCTGTGCTCCATTTGCTTTCATTTTCCTTCTCCACCCTGAAATGGGCTCATTTCACCTCTTCACTGCCCTCTCCCCCTCCCCGCCCCCTCCCCGGTTCCCCTCTACTTTCCCCCCTTCTCTCTCCTGATCCCTCTTTGTTGGGAAAAACACACCCACACACAACTCCTCCTTGCTAAGGCCTGCGCTGGAAGCAGAAACTGAATTCTCCTGGCCTGCCGCGCGAGGAGACCCGCGTCCTGCCCCCACCCCAGGTGGGTATCCGGGATCCCTACACACCAGGAGTCAGGCCCCTAAGCCCAACAGGAGTGAAATCCCTAGGGCCTGTGAACGTGGCCCTCTCAACGCCACGGCCTGCATTCCCGCCGACCCCCTGCCCTGCCGCCCTGCAGCAAACGGGGCTATTTCCGGCTCCCCCAACCGGTCTAGTTTCCAAGCTTGGGGAGTGGCTGCAGTGGGGGAGGGCCCCAGAGCGAGGGGTGCTTTCTGCCGGGAGCTCCCCTAGCCCTGGGAGCCTTGTTACCTGATCTGTATGTGATGTGTGTGTCGCAAGGAAATTTGCAGTGACTTTGGAGCCCAGACTGAGGAAGCGGAGGTGGCGAAAGGAGAGACAATACCGGTACAATTAAGAGGCCAGAGCGCTAGTCTCTCCCCCGCCCTCCCTGCGCGACTAGGAGCTGTCTGGCCTCCAACCTCTGGGCAACCCGCGAACCTGGAGCAGGATCTCAGCCCACGGCGGAGGGAACCAGAGGATCTGGCTTCCAGGAGGCTGGAATCAAGCTCCCTTCCAACTTGGGGGCGCAGCAATCAGCCCCGCTGAGTTGCAGAGAAGCCAATGAATGAAAGTGCACATTCCGACGAATTTTCCCAATTTTTTCAGCCTTTGGAAGGAGACCCAAGGGTTTGGGACGTCTCAGACAGCCAAACAGACAGACAGGCAAACCGCATCTCCGGAGGCAGACTGACTCACAACATGAGTGTGAGCCTAAAATCAAATACAGGTTCAACATTCCCCGAGGCCGCTCTGCCAGGCCGGCGGGCGCCGATCTCCCTACCTTCTCTCCCCTCCAGAGCGCTGGGCAGAAACCTAGAAGGCTCGGTCTCTCTGGCTTGGTCCAATCCCGCCTCGGGAAGCGCCTTCATTACCTGCTCCTCGGCTCCCCACGGCCACAGATGCAGGGCAGCCGCCTCCCGCCCGGGGAGGGAAGCCCCGGCCACCGCAGCCGCTGCTGCCCGCCCTCCTTCCCTCCCTCCCTCTGTCTCGCCCTCCCTCCCTCTTTCCCTCCCTCTCGCGCTGCCGCTCACGGGCCCTCCCGCGGGCAACCTGTTCTGGACCAAATCCAGGTATCTCCGAAAGAGTGAAAAAAGAAAAGGGCCTCTCAGGTGCAAAGGAAAGAAAGACCCTTAACTGCATTTATTTTTCATGCTCTGAGCCTGGGTCGGCCTCGGGTTCCCACGTCCTGGCCACGTCTCTGCCCCTGCAGAGGTGTGCGGGGCCTGCCGCCTCGCCCACTCGGACCACCGTGCCCCACGCACTGCGTGCTGCACACTCGCGGCCGCCGACCCGGGGCAGCCCAAACACCACCCAGACCTCAAGGTCCTTCCTACAGACTCAACATCCGGTTGTCCGCCTCGCAGCGGGCCTCCGCCCAAGAGCCCGCTCCGCTGCGTCTGCAGCCAAAGTCCACGCTCAATCCACCTTGTCTGTGCTTTCGCGCCGGGCCCGGACAACCCTGCCGGCCCGGGCGCCCACCAGGGCACACTCGGGCTGCAGTCCTGCCCCGGGCTACAAACCCTCTCCCCTGCTCGAGACCCACACAAAGCCCCATCCGCTGCCCCCAGTCCCAGCTGCCGCTGCCCTTCACCTGTTTCCGAAAAGGGCTGCATCTCCGCCTCGAGGCCAAGCGGTGGGCCTCAGCGGAGGGTGCTGAGGAGCCGAGGTCCCAGGGAAGTCACGCAGCATCGCTGGGCTGAGCCAGAGCCCCCGCAGCCGGCGAGGTATCTCAGAGACCAAGGCTCTCCTTGGTGAGCTCTTGCCTTTTCCTCCTTCTCCCACAAGTCTTAAACACTTACATGCCGAGAGTTCAGCTCTATAAATCCTGCTCCTCTTTCTCATATCATAATTAAAAAAAACCAGTAGGGGAGGTTTTAACTTTTATTGCGATTTCTGGAGTTGGGCTGCGGAGCATATATTAGGTTTACGCTTATGCGCTCTCGGCGGGGAGGGTCCTTTAAGAAATAAAAATCCATCTTAATATCCGCAGACCAGAGAGATAATTTTTTCCCTCCTCTTCACGCTGTTTCTTCTGAAGACTCCCTTCCAGCGAAGCGAATAAATAATCACCATTGCCTTAGCCATGATCCATGGCCCGAGGGCCCCAGGGCTGACGCTGGCCACCAGACTGGCCCTCACCTTGGCCCTATGAGAACTTGCTCAATTTACCGGGATTCTTTTGGGGGGAACACCAGGACCCGTGTCTCTATGACCAACCCCCATGAGCTCTCCGGCTCTGAAACGGAAATGGGGGCAGAGAGACCCAAAGCCCAGAAGTCCTCCATTGGTGAATTTCGGCCCATCAGGGACCCTGTCTCCAAGACAGGCGCTCCTGAGCACCCCGCCCCTACTTGGGGCTCCCTCCATTCCCACTGGCCTTGTGCTTCTGACAGCCTGAAAATTCAGAGACTGCTAGGGGCTCCCAAACCAGGGGTGCCCCCTGCCTGCCTTGCACCAGCTGGCTTTCCTTTCTGAAACCTCCTTATTTCCTGGAAAGCCATAGAGAGATTTGAGCGCTTCTGTCCAAGGGAAGAGATTTCCACACCGCCCCCCTCCACAAATGGCTAAGGGACGGACAGAAAGACAAACTGATAAATTCAGTTGGGAGAAGAGAAGCTCCATTTCCATTTTCTCCTCTAGCCTCCTCTGGGCAAAAAAAATCTCTTTGTATGAGAGAGAAAAATAAATAAGCAAGCACATAAGAAATCTCTTTGTAAGGAGAGAGAAAAAATAAATGAGCATGCAAGTAAATATATACAGGGGGTTTGAGAGAGCCTGGAGGAGACAGAGACGTAGAAACAGAGACTCACACTAATACAAGGTTACGGACATCCCCCAGCAGACAACTGCAAGAATATGGGACTCCATGTATATATTTTGTTACAGGGACATGCCTTTATTTCCCTGTCTGAAAGTTCATAATGTTTTATTAATAATCATATTGATTCCAAAATAAGAGCACGGAGAACCTGTCCTCTTTTTGGCTTTCTGTTTCCAGTCTCTCTGGGAACAGGGGTATATCTCCCCACCTTCCTGACACCCCCCACCACATTCTCTGCAGGCAGAGAAAACCTCTTTTGAGAGCTTCTTTCTAGCAACAAGGTGCAGAATTGAGGAACCAAGGGCAAGAAGTGGGGGGTGGGGAAAGGAGGGGAAGAATCTTTGCAAAGTTTCGCATTGATCGGATTCCCTCTCACTCCCTTATCCCGCCCCCTCCCCCTGGCATCAGCCAACGACCTTCCCAACAATATGGTAATGGTGGGTGCTGGCAGCCTCCGTACACTCAGACATTTCCACATAATGCAAAGACGAGCAGCTGCCAGACAGCCACAGAAACAGCAGACCAAGGCCTATGGACCACAGACAGCTAAACAGAGACCAGAGCTAGGTTCTTGCCCTAATGTTTCCCATTTGAGTGTGTGTGTGGGGGTTTCTACTTGGACTTGATGCTTTCCTCTAACCTGCTAACACCCTAAATATGCCCTTCTCCTGGGAATGGAGCTATAGAGGGAGAGGGGGGTGGCTGAGCTAGCACTTAGAGGTCCCCAAATCTTGGGTCCCTCAAGCACCCCACTTTTCCAAGGGGAAGCTTCAGCCCCAGCTGTCTGGAGGCATGTTTATTCCTGGGAGGTTGCAGGTAAGAGATATAACTCCTCCAGAGACTCCCTTCCTTTTCTGTGCTCTTCTCTTCCCTAATGACCCTGCCCTCCTCTGGCTGGCCCGCCAGGCCACCTCTTACTCAAATTCCTGAATTTCCTTGGAATTGGCTAGACCTTCTTTGTCTGTCCCCATCAGCTGAGTCCAGGAAACAATAGCTGCAGGAGAAACTCCTCTCTCTGAGCCACAGGGATTGGGACAGGCTGAGGAGTGGACAGTAGAAAGGGGGGTTTTCAGGCTTCTCTGGCCCCACTCACAGCTAGCCCTACTCAACCTGAATCCAGTGTGTCCTACCTGGAAGGGGCCGTGGGGCAGTCCCGCTAGGGAGGGATGGAGCGGGATAGGTGGGTTGGGGCCCTCGACGAAAACCGACTGATGTAACTCAGGCAGTTTCTTGTTGCCGAGTTCAAAACTCAATCCCAACAACATGAAACTACCTAAGCCACAGATCAGCTGAGCAAGCAGGGCGGGAGATTCGGCTTTTCATTTATGGAGAGGAGAAGGGAAGGGGGTTGGGGAAGGAAGAAATTCAGCCCCGTCCCCCTTTCCGCCCCTACAAGCTCCCTGAGGACTAGAGAGTAGACTTTGGGTGGCTGGTGGCTAGGGGATATGACTGCCTCATGAGCTTCTGGTTGAAGCAAATTGTCCAGGGAAATTCTGGTGAGATGGGACCTCCAGCCGCCGAACCCCTGCCCCACCCCCAGCACCGCAGTGGACCTGTTTCCCTGCCTCTGGCCCTGGCCCCGGGGGAAGCTGGAGTGTCCTTCCACTCTTGAGCTGTGTCCCCTGTCTGATCCATCTGGCTCTTCTGCACTCTCCTCCTAGATTCCCTCTGATCCTCTCCCTCTGAGATCAACTCTGGCTTCCTTGCATTTATGAGTAACCAAACCACGGAGCCTATGCTCCAGAGCCTCTTCCAATCAGGCCACTTCCTTGGCAAAGCCCCACAGTTACGGAGAATGAGGACTGAGAGCCTGGATAAGGCTCACATCCAAACCAGCAGAAAGCAGAAAAACCTAAGCTTCAAGCTCCAACCCTCTCTAACCTACCTTCCCTCTGCTTCCCCCAACAGACAACCAGACAGAGCGACATCTAAACCCATGTGTCAACCTCAAAGCAACCCTAAGTGCCGGTGTAGAGAAAGAAGCCAAAACCTTCCAATTTACCCATTTAACCACCGAACCCCACAGCAACGGGCAGGGGAGGGGAGGAAAGGGAGCTCACGGCCACTGCCCTCCGCTGCCAGCATCCACAAGCAAGCCTGAGCTCTCAGAAAGCTCGGATGCCCAAAACACCCTCACCCCTGTTCTGCCCGCTGTGCACCGGGCACCTGGGGACGCCGCTAGTCCCCACTCTGCCACCGAGAGAAGAACAAGAAACCGCTTCTCTTACCTTGTCGCCGCCTCCTCCTCCTCCTCCTGCTGCTGCCTGGGCTTCAGCTGCTGCTGTTGAAGGGGGGGCGGTGGCTGAGCTCCTCGTGTCCCCCTCGGGCGGTTAAGTTTATTCCTCTCTTTGGATAGGTGGGGAGCTCTTGGGGTTCCCCCCAGCAGCGGTGGGGTGCGCCTGGCCCAGCACCCCAGGCAATCAGATCCGTCTGCTCCTCAAGATTGCAGTTTGCTCTCTGCCTCCTTCCCTCCTCCAGTCACCTTTAAATGCATCTTTTACTGCGGCACCACATTATATTTGCAGATCATAAAATCCACCTCTCGCGCGCACCCAGACCGTCCTGACATTACTGTTTTATGACCTTGACTTATTGTGGTCACCTGGATAATATTTAAATCAACGTTATGGTCTCTCACTTACATTAAACCCGCCAAGAGACATTCTAGAAAGACTCCAGGAGATGAGTCAAACACGAAACACACACATCCACACACTCAGCCTCTTCAGGGAGGGGGGTGTCACTTAAAAAAACGTTAAAAACAAAAACCACCCATTGGAAGATTATGATTCTGGAAATTTATTAGTATTTTTTTTCTCCATCAAGGAAGCTACATGCAAAAGATACAACATACAGAATATCTTTAAATAACACAACTGCCAGACAGGGACAGGGTGATACTGGGAGGGGCATTCTGTCTTTACTTCACTATGTTCTATTTTTAATTTTTAATTTTTTTTGTTCCTCTGGATGGAATTTTTCAGATGTCAGTGAATGGAGGGTGTGGGGGTGCTAGGAGGATGGGAGAAATGCAGAAAGCAGTACAAATACGAGACTTCAAGCAGATTCTCAGAGCGACTGGGAGGTAAAGACACGGAGAAGGTTTGGTGGAGGCGCTGGGCGCTACAACAAACACACAAACACTAGCCGAACTTTCCAAAACGTCTATTATTCTAGGGAGGAAATGCAGAAAGGAAGGAGCGATCCTGACTGTGCTCTCTGCCAGTTTACAGACCTTCTCTGGTTGATTTTGTCCTTTTTTTCCCCTTCTAATCGGGTGGGTTAGACCTTAACTTCAAACAGAGAACAGGATGCTGCGGTGAGTGCATGGGTGAGTGAGGAGCTGCCACACACACCAGCCACACTCCCGCCCTTGTCTATGTGGGCACACCACAGCCCAAACCTCGGCACCCCATTTCTCATGCTTTGGTGGGCGCATCTTCACAGCACGAACCATTGGTCCCTTGGAAGGAGAGTCTGAGGTCTTTGCCTTTTTTGAAGGCTCGTTGCATTTATACTCTGGGAGGGAAAAAAAAATATACCACCAGGCACAAAGGGAGGAGGGGCGGGGAAAGGAAGGAGTGGGGGAGAAGGGAGGAGGAGGGGAGGCCAGCCGAGCGCTCAGGTGAAATTAAAATTGGAGGTCAGTTCCCGGATCCGATTCTCTCGGTTCATTTTCTTGAGTTTCATTCTGCGATTTTGAAACCAGATTTTGACTTGTCTGTCTGTAAGGTTAATGGTCTTGCTAATCTCCAGGCGGCGCTCTCGCGTCAAATACATATTGAACAGAAATTCTTTCTCCAATTCCAGCGTCTGGTGTTTAGTATAGGGACACCTCTTCTTCCTTCCACTCTTTGCTGTCAGCCAATTTCCTGTGGTGTTTTCTGCCTTTATCTCCTCTGTTAAAAATAACATTATTTACATAAGTATTCCTGAAGAGGCAAACCCTCCAGAACGCTGCAGCCTCTGCCAGCCTGCTGCAGGGCAGCTGGGGGGAGCACAGGGGAGCTGCTCTCACCCCCGGGCCTGACTGGCGGGGTCCTCTTGGGCTCGGGGCTCTTAGAATAGCTTGGGGATCTAGATTTACAGGGGAGAGAGACAGAAGATTCTTGCCTCCAAAGCATTTATTAAATTTAAATTACTCCAATCCACCTTGACCTAGCAGATTCTGAGTGCTCCCGTACCACCTCCCTCAGCCTGCTGACCCTGGTGGGCGCTTAAAACCTCACCAGGCCTTCCCTCCTCTCTATTCCTTTCCAGGTCTGGAAAAATCCAACCAGAAGGTAAAGCATGTACCAGGCCCCAGGCCAGGTGGCAGAGTCCACTGCTGGCTAGAGCAATTCCCAAAGAGCTTTGACCCCTTTCAACTCAGGGGAGGGATGCTGCCCCATTCTCTGCAGCCAGAGGCCATTGCAGCTGTCCCTTCACCAGACCTCCAGTCATTGCTTCCACCTGATGTGCCACAGAGCAACACTGCCCCTCGATCTCCCATTGCCAGCTCTTCCTCTCTTGGCCATTTCCTCCAGGTGTGGACAGCTGAGGCAGGGGAACTGGGCAGGCAGCAGGGGTCAGGGGCAACAGCTCCGGGGCATGCTGAGTGGTCCTCAGACAACTGCCCTGGCCATAGGATGTAAGGTCAAGGGAGAGAGATACACTGAGGAAATGCAGCCTCTTTCTTGGAAATCTCCTGCGTGGTCTACATAGGTATGTATACCACCTGCATGCATGCATGTACGTATTCCTGCAAAGACACACAGTCCTATACATATGCACACATATATCTATTTATACAAGGAGATACTATAAGTATAGCGTGTATTATTTTCCATTATCTTATTGATAGCTTCTCTCCCTGGACCGCATTCTTGCTGCAGTGGACTGGCCTTGTTCTTCAAGCAGCGGGAAAGACCTAACCCATCTTTTCTAGGGGTGGGGGAAATACAGCGTCCAGAGACCTGACAGGGGCAGCCAGTAAAGAATTGGCTGATGGTTCTGCACTCTATCTCTCCCCATGCAAAATGAAACTGCCAGGTTCCTGGATCTTATTTTGGTGGGGGTCCCAGGGGAACCAGGAAGCACCAGAAAAATTCAAGCTTGAGGCTATGGTTTAAAATATCCCAATGGCCTTGATTCTGCTCTCACCTCTGCACCTGCAGCCCCTGCCAAACTGTGTAAAGGCTCTCCACGTCTAATTCTGTCCTGTTTATTTTCTTATTGGGGTTGTTGGGTTTGGGGGGAGGGGAGAAATTACAAATGGGGAAGTATGGCCTGGTGGAGACACCAAAGTGAGAGAAGGGCACCGGCAAAGAGCGTACTGAGAGGGGTCAGTTGGGGTAGGACGGCTTAGGTTGTTGGGGCAGAGGGTAGGAAAAGGGGGTCTACTGGAATGGAGTCAGTTTGAGTTTAAAGGTAGACTTGTTAACCTTGACTTTGCTAGAACACAATCTACACCCCAACCAAGCTCAGGGTGTGGAGAAAAGACGTAAAATTAAACTTTCATGTTGCACACATGTCACGGTGAAGGCTTCATGGATGTGTGTGCCTCACTCTCTTCCTCAAGCTCAGGAACACACGTCATCTTCTGTCCAGGGTCTCCATGAGCTAATTTGCCAAGGCCACATTTGCAGGGGAGAACCAAGAGGGTGAGACTCTGCCCTTGCCCGCCAAAACAGTGCGTATGCATGTGTGAGCGGGCGTGCATGAATGTGTGCGGAGCATGTAAGAGGGGTGTGTGTGAGTGTGACACAGGTCGCTGCCAGGCATGCGTGTGCGCCGCATCCATATACAAAGCACCACGAGATCCAGGCCACCCAAGTCTGCTCAGCTCTCACTAGTCCCTCTGCCTGTGCACCCATTGAGCCCCTCCTATATGCAGCTTCCAGTAGCCAGTGCCACGGGGAGTAGCTTTATTACTCCCCTCCCAGTTAGGCCTTTTTGTGACGCTTTTGGCTTCAACTTTTCAGGGAAAGTCGGTCCCCTTACCCTCACTCCACTGCTCCCTTTTCCTCCACATTCTTTCTCCAGGTGTCAGAGAAAGGTCCCGAAGTCCTCCAGTTCCTGCAGCAGAAATGAATCCTGAACCCTGAGCTTGAACTCTGGCTAGTCTTTCTCTCTTAAGCCAAAATCACAATTCAACAACTAAAGCCACACTTCCTTGCCATTCACACAGAAATTTCCCTACCTCTCCTTTGTAAGCTGTTATTGGAAACCAATGGAAAATGTTTAATTTAACTAGGCAAAAAGGAAAATAAAAAATTTAAAGAGAGACAAAAAACTTACAACAGTCCAAATGCCCCTTTCCAACGCCATACCCAAGCTAGGCTCTTGGGGGAGGGAGGGACGTGGCGGTGGTAGCCCTTCACCTCCACCTCTCCCGGCCCCAGTCCCTCTATACACGGCCCCCAGCCAGGCCCAGAACCGCAGGATCCCAAACCACACGCACAAACGAGACCCACAAACAACAAATCGTGCTCCGCGGGAAACAGTTTTCAACTGGGAAAACACAGTAAAGCGAAATCTTCTTTCTCCCCAGCCTTCCCTAGTCCCTGACCCAAGATCGCCATTTTAAGATTTTTACAAGCTTTTGACCTGAGCGTGGGACAGCAGCCCCCGCCCCACCGGCACCACCACCGCCACCGCGCCGGACAACAGCGAAATGCAAGCAAACCAAAGCCAGCACAAGCCTGGGAGTGGTCACCCGACCCGGGCAGCTGACGGCGCCTACAGGCTGCCCGCGGTGCGCACCACCCTCGGGTCTGGGCGCCCACGGAGGCCGCCTGCCCAGCACCTCCACTTCGCCGCTTACCTTCCCTAGCCAAGTGACGCGCCACCAGCCTGGCGCTCGGCAGGCAGGAGTCGCAAGCTGGGGTCGCTTTCCCAGGACTGTCCAGGGCCTCCTTGGCCCAAACCTCTCCCTTCCTCCGCCCCGGCCAGGGAGACCATGTAACCGAGCGTCCCAGCCGGGCCACGGCCCAGGCAGCCTTACCTTTCGCTTCGTTATCTGAGGTGTCTGGGCTGGAGTCGGCGGTTTTGGCCCGCTCCTTTTCGTTCTCCAGGGGGCTGCCTTTTGGGCCCGCCAGGCTCTGCTCCGTCTTGATTTCATTGGGGCTGGGGGTATGGCTGTCGGACTTGGGGGTCTCAGGGAAACTCACTTTGCCCCCGAGCTGGGACGACTCCAGATGTTCGGCGCGCGGGTTGAGACTGGCCCGCTGCTCAAAAGGGGTTTGGAAGTCGTTGGCCCCGGCACAGTGGGGCGGCTTGTCCAGCGCGGAGTAACTCGGGCTGGCGCGGTAATAGCTGGGCACCGGCACGTCGTGCTCCCCGAGGCAGGACTCTTGCAGGGTGTGGGAGTAAAGGGCTGCCTCGGGGCCACTTTTCGCCCGCTTCTCTGCGCTGTACATGCAGCAGACATTCTCCTCCTTGACACTAGGTGGGTAGGAGCAGGAGGACAGCGGCCTGCCAACAGGTTGTTCCAGGCGGTACGCGGCTTTGGGGTCGCCCCAGGAGTCCAGCTGCGAGAGGTAGGACGGATAGGTGTTGAGGGCGAGGTTGGGAGTGCTGCCCTCGTCCCTCTTGGAGAGCGAGGGCGCGAGCCCGCAGCCCCTCATCACCCCGCAGTTGAAGTCACTCCCAGATTGCATATACATGCCTGGGCTCCGGCTATAGCGCTCTCCTCCGCCCGGCGCAGCCAAGGGCTCAGCGTACGAGTTCGGAGTTACATTGCGAGGGCATGTCATTTTCAGAGAGAGGGGTTTTTAAGGAGCAATACTACAGCGGAGGAGCTGACATCTTTTTTTTTCCCCATCCGGGAGGGGGGGCGGTTGGAGGGGTGGGAGGGAAAAAAAGGGGAGGGGGGAAATATCAGCTCCATAATTATCCGCGCATTCAGTCCTCACCATGTGACGGCTAGACCAATGGGATTTGAAAATGGCCTTGATGATTCAGACGGCCGTGACGTCAGCGGGGTCAAGTTGTCGGCGGGCGGAGCGCGCAGCGTGGAGTAACAGCGCCACCTAGCAGCCACCTCGGGGTAGGGGCGCCGGAGCCCTTCCCCGTGAACAAAGGAAGCACCCCCGGGGCTGCTGGGGCAGGAGGGAGGTGGAAGGAGATTGTGGGGGGGTGGAGGGTTCTTGGGAGAATGGGGTTTATTTACCCTGGAACCAGCCTGAAATTCCTGGGGAGGGGGTGCCCAAAAAGGGGGGAAATGGCAGAAAGAGGGAGAGAGGAAAGCAACTCGGGGCTCAAAACAAATTCAAATTAAAAGGTCAAGACACCGTTCAGGTACTTCTTCCCCTCTCCTCACCTCCCCTTTCTTCTTCTTGGATCTCCGTCCCGCTTCTTCACTTGGGGTGGGACTGGGGTGAACTTTGGCGGAGGAGGACTCCAGTGGGCAGACGAATGGAGAAAAAGTTAAGGAATCCTAAACAGAACTAAAGTTTCCACTCTCCTGTGTGTCCTCGTCCGTCAGGATTGGTCTTAGGGCTGAGAACTCGGGGACCGCCCGTCATGGAAATTGGTTGAGTTGCAAGTTCTCTGTGGGAGTTGACTGGGGATCTCCAGTGTACGGGGTGGGCCAGGGAGGGGCGGTCACATCACTCCAGGGCTGCTTGGGGAAAGGAGGTTCCGAGGGGATCCAGGGGTCTCAGGAAGAGGAAGCTGGCGACCCGAGGCACGGTCCCCGACCTGGGAGTGCGGCCTGGGCCTGGCTGCGTGGGCGGCTCCTGAGTTACCCTCTCAGAGGAAGGCTTTGGCCTTGGGGTGGGTTTGGCGGCTTTGCTCCAGGCCCCAGCGCCCCGCATTTGTCAACTGACCTTGTTCCAACTAAAACAGGGAATATTACCGGAGAGAAAGAGGGAATTCGCGGGCCTCAGCTGGTTTGGGGGAGTCACGTATCGCACGGAAAACCAGGACACCAGACTCGACAAAACCCTACCCAAAGAATTTCCCTTTACAGAGTGGATGAGCTGGGGGCATTTTTGAAAGGAGACAAGGTATGAGTCTGTTATTGTTGTTTTTCAATAAAGGGAAGCGAAAAATAAGGGGCAAGGTATGTCTCAAACAATTCTCTCCGTTTCTCCACCTTTCTCCCAAAGCGAACTAAACTCTCCATGCCTGACTTAGGAAGCGGAATCTGGAGAATAACTTGTTTTTCCGGTCGCCCCGCATTTTCCCGTGGACAAGCCTCGGTTTCGACTTTCTGAAGGGCTGGAGTCTGAGGCGGAAAGGACCGGAGCTCTGAGCGCCCGGGCTTGGAGGAGAGAGAAAAGCCTTGTTCGCTCTAGGGAGGCCCCAACCCCCGGCAGCAAGAAGGAGACTTCGGAAAGAAATCCACCGGATTCTCCCTGTCCAGTGGGCCAGAGAGAAGGCACAGGGGTCCCTGAACCTTGGAAAAACTGGAAGAACATCTGTAATGTGTGACTTGCTTGCAGGGCCAGCCAGCGGAGATTTGGAATGGTTTTGTTTTCATTTGCAGGGGTCGCCGTGGGCTCAGCACAAGGGTTGGCCCCGGCAAGGTTAGGCTGTTTAGGCCCCGAAGGAGACTTGGGACAACCCGGACAGCAGTCAATCCAAGAAGCCATTTGTCCCATCACCCACCCCGAGGGAAACGGCGGAGACTTTATGGCCACTCTGTTTGTATTATCTGCATAAGTCTTTTCCCACCAGTTTGATCGAAACTGCTCGCTTTTACGAGGACTCAACGAAAATTCCCCGTCATATTTATCAGCTGGGGATAAAAATTTAGTATGGGAACTGATATTTCCTCATTTATGGGGCGATGAAATTAAAGACCAAAGCAATTGAGAATTATATGGCTTAGGAGGGGCTCCCTTCCCTCTCTCTCACATTGCCCTCACTTTCCTGCCTGGTGTGCCTGTCCCTGGGGTTTGGCGTCCCAGTTCCCTGTCCTTACCCTCTGTCTGGGGGTAAGCTAGGCGCTCTCCCCCACGCCCAGGTGCCACTTGGCCGCTTCAGCCTTTCCTGCTTTTTCTCTCGGTGTTAGTAGCTTGGGGCCAGGACAGCGCTACCGGAGCCTCTGCCAGCCAGGCCGGGATCGGCTGGGGTGGAGGTGGGGGAAGTTTGCAGGAGCCTCACAGAGAAAGGATCTTATCCCAGCCTGGGAGGGGGTGAAGGAGGAGGAGGAGGAGGGTGAAGAAGACAAACTCCAGATTACCTCTCAAACCCGGGGAGCCCCTAGGCTTAACCTGGGGAACCAGCAGGAGAGCAGTGGCGGCACTGGACATTGGGACCTGTCTCCCCCCACCAGCCCGACCCCCATCCCAAACTCACTCCTTACCTCAGCGTGGGTGAGGATGGAGTCGCTTCAGAATCCTTGCCATTATCAGTGGAAGTCATCCCCGAAGGAGAAGGAAACTCCTGCCTAGACCCCTACCTCCTCACAAGAACGAATAGTGTTTAAAGTTGAAATAATTAGAAGTATGATAAACACGGCTCATTAATGAAAGAAGAAATCAAATTCATCAGCCTAAGTGGGACCCCCGGTGGGACAAATGCTTGCCTTTAATTACGCGGGATAAACGCAAACCCGGAGCTGTTAAACAAGAGCCCGTGCTGACGCAGACTCGAGTAACTTGTTGGGGTTTGCAGACTCTGGAATTCTGCCCCACTGGAGGACATGAGGAGAAGGACACAAGGGCGAGAGGAGCGTTTGTGTGGTCCGGGAAAGTACAGTCGGCTGTGGGTCCCAGCCCTGCCCCCTTGGGCTCGGTCTTTCCGGAGGCCACGAGCAAAGGCCGTTTCAGTCCTATTGTCCCGGCCTGGCGTTCAAAGGCACTCGAGCTGCCACGGCCATCCTGCCTGCTGCCGCTGCCAGGGGCCCTCAGGCCTTGCTCCACAGGGCCAAGACCCTCAGGCCTGCGCCCCGAGGAACTGAATTGGGGTCCAGAAGTCTGTGCTACTAGAATCGTCCTGTTAAGCCATTTCCCCAACTTTCCAGGAATGCCAAGAGACCTCCACCTATGCCAGACTGTTGGGCTCCCTCTTTTTGCCTCAACTCGGGAGATGTGAAAATCCAGGGCTACAGGCCAGAGTGAGTGGCTGCTACGACATCTTGACAAATCCCACCTACCCCAAAGGTCCTGGCCCTATGTGGTACCCAGACCCTGGAAGGGAAGCAAGGATGGGGGCCTAGGCTTCCTGCTGTCCGTGGAACTGTAAACAAGGGAGAGGAAGAAGGTGCTCCTTGCATACCCCAGGATGGTTGGTGGGTTCCAGAGGACAGGCCAAAGGCTGGGGCACTAGGGGTCTCCATGTGGAAATCGGAGAAGGAAAACGGAGCACTCAACAAACAGAAAGGAACCTCGGCTGTTTTCTGGGCCCTAGCCCTCAAAGCACCCCAGAATCATTGATTTCTCCAAGGAAAATTAGTGAGGTTTCCCCAAAAGGTTAGGGAAATCATCTGGGAAATTCCAAAGGTAAAGAGAAAAAGGAAAAGTGTCTCTCCCTTTGGGGTAAATTTTTAAAAAATTAAAGTGTTTGTGTTGAAAACTTCTCAAGCGAAATAGAAAACGAAATGATACCAATGGTAAAAATTGCAGGTTTTTCCCCCTCTTATTTTGGAGTCCCAGATAAATTATTCTCCTTCCAAAACTTGAAGGACAGATTTGCTTTTCTTTTTCACTAACACCAGGCTCTGCCCCACCCCGGCTTCACTGGGAGCAGGGAAAATCCCAGACAAAATGCAGAAAGCTCAGAAAGAGCTTTTCAGACAGGTACGGAGAGGGAGGTGGGAGGCCGAGGACGCTTGGCGGGGCCTCCGGTCCCCTCCGTCTCCTCGGATCCCCGCAGCCACTCAACCCCAGCAGCCCAGCCATCAGAGTCGCTCTCACATCTGGACCTGGTACACACATTTGTACCCAGATGATACGGAGTACACCGCTTACGCACAGTTCTAAATTGTGCTTAATTTTGTGTACAGAGCCCCAAATATTCACTTTACCCAAACATGTGTTTCCTGCGATCCCGAGTCCTATCTGATAACCCGAGCCAGCACAACTGCTTTCTTGCCTTTCGGAAGCCGGCCAGTTATTTAACTCGCCTCCTGAATCGAAACCAGACAGCAAACGTGTCCAAGAGGTGTCTAAGAGAAGCTTTGGCAGGAGGAGACAGGTGGGAGGATATCTTGGGGGGAAGGCTTTGCTCCCCACTTTAGTGGTTTGCTTCCAAGTTGCCCCAGTAGGTCGGGTTTGCAGCCAGAGCCAGGGCTGTGGTTGGGCCAGCTCACTCCGGTGAAAATCCCCTCTCCTTCCTTACCGGCTAAATTCCTTTTCCTAGATCTGTTTTTCATTATTTACCTCTTTCTCCTTCCTTCCTTTCTTTCTTTCCTTCATTCTTTCTTTTTGGTCCTCCTTCTTTCTTTGCAATTTTTCTTTCTTTCTCTTCTTCTGCAGTTTATTTTTCTTCCCTTTTCTGATCTTTTCTCCTTCTTCCTTCATTTATCTTCCTCATTTCCCCTTTTCCTTCTTTCTTTTCTTACACAATGTATTCTTTGGTCTTTTCTTTCCTTTGCAGTGTTTTCCTTCCCCTTGACTTTCTCCCCTAACCCTTCCAGTTTTCTCTCTTGCGATGGGGTCCATGAGGGGAGAGTATCAGGCTCAGTCGCATCCCTTTCCAGCCCGGCTACTCAGGCTTGGCGTTGACCTTCTCCTGCCTTCAGTATTAACACAGCGTCTCACAAGGGAAAGTGTAGGGCTGCCTGCAGCTGGGGGCCAGGCCCCAACAGCCACTATTACAGAAGGAGAAGCTGGCGCTGGGACGTGGTCCTTAGTGAATCGGATGGCTCCCTGCAGCCCTGGTTGCTGGGCTCAGGTATCTTCATTCCCATCTCCCCAAAGGAACCTTGTCCACCGGGCCTGTCTTTGTAGAATCTGCACCATCTTTGTGTTGACTTCCAGAACTGAACATTAAAATAACTTTAATTTGAGCCCAATTCATTTCCCCAAGGCTGGAGTCAGGGGAAAGCAAAGAGTGAGGTTCTGTCAGTTCCAGGTGGGGAGCAGATCCAAGGGGTAACCTGTGGGCTTAGCAGCCCAAGGCCATGTCCCACACGAGCACCTTTGTTCTCTGAGCTCTCAGACTGCAGCCTTGCTGGTATCTTTCGCCTTCTGTCCTGCAACCACTGCAACCTCTGGGCAGGAATTTCTGAGCATTTTGAATTCTGTCTTTCTTCAAACCCATTGTGGACTTTGCAGGAGGCAGGGATCATGCAGGGCTGTGGGTACGGTGACCCTCCCGAATCCCAAATCTGCAGTCTGAATCAAGGTTATGGGTCTCCACTTTATGCAGTGGGTTGAGGGTGCATGTAGGGGTGTGTGTGTGTGTGTGTGTGTGTGTGTGTGTGTGTGTGTGAGAGAGAGAGAGAGAGAGAGAATAATGCCTGCAGGAGAGCAAGAGGGCATGATGAAGGAGGTCTAGCCTTGCTGACATAGTTTAAACTTTGGGGGTCTTTAAGAATACATCTCAAGAGCAGAGTGGACAGGAGTCTCCTGGAGGCCTACAGCCTCTGTTAGCTGGCAGCCCCCAGTTTTGGCCACCCCAAAGCTGGGTCCAACATGGGCTTCAGAAAGTATTGACCCCAATATTTAAGACTCATTTTGCCTTAGGCAGAGCAAGGCAGCTCCAGACACTACCCCCCACTGGGACCCCAGAGCCTCTGTCTTCCCCACATCCCCCAAATCTTGACATTTCGTTTCATGGCAAGGCCAAAACTTTAAGCTTAAAAAAAATGGCAGGAGGAATCTTGTAAAACTTTTATGCCAAACAAAGTTATAAAAACTTCCCGGGCGTTGCCTTTTCCAAAGGTTTATATGAATAATAAAGAGTGTAGTCGCGTGCACAGGGTTCTGGCGGGCTGTGAGAGGGGAGGGGTCAGTAAACAGCAGTATCCAGCCCTGGGACACCAGAAAACCCTATGGACTGCCCCCTTGAGGGAATATTGGCCCAGAAACGAATTGCCCTACAGATTCCTGAGAGAGGCGGGGAGAGGGAAGGGGTGGTGCCCTTGACTCCCTTGAAGTTCAAAGTTCTTCACTGCCCTGGTGAAAAAGCCCTCTCTCTGTCTTCGGCCCACTCGAGAAATTAGCCCC
>PVKM010015120.1:0-28246 GCA_004027735.1 Carollia perspicillata | reverse complement strand
CCTCTTTGTAGATGGATATTTGGAAAAAAAAATCAGATTTAAAAACTCGAAAGATATTAAATTTAGGTGAACCCCAAAGCCATGTCTTTTCTGTAAAGTGCTGATTCCGAGTCTCACTCCAGATCACTAACAGATCCTCTGTTAAGGATCCAAGGTCCTTTTTCATGTGAGATAGGTACTGTTCTCTTTTTCACTGTTATGAGTATGAAAATTAAGGCTTAGAGAAGCTGAATAACTTGCCCAGCATCATTAACTTTGTAAATAACACACAAGAGGCCCTGCAGCCAAATCCTTAAGACCCCAAATGACCATCTAGCCAGTTACCATGTGATCTTGAGGAAGTAAATTCCCACTAGGCTTCAGTTTCCTTATTTGTAAAATGGGATAATGTTGGTGTGGACATCATAGAAACTTACAAAAATTAACACACATCAGGCACATCGCAGAGGACCTTGTTGTCCATAGAAGTGGTGAAATATTAACCGTTGTTTCTACTACAGATGTTTGCATTGTTATTTCTACTTTCCACACATTTTCTTCAACAAGCATATAGGTGACACCCCTTGGTGCCAGGTACTAGGCTAGACTATGAAGCCACCCAGAGAGCCCAGAAACTGAAGTAAATGAAGTTTTTATCTCTAAGAACCAACGACTTCAGTAGAAAACATAAATAAGAAACTATACTATAAGACAAGGAATGCTTCTCATCAGAAATAAGAAGTTCCATAATGATTTAGTAAAAATGGGACTTACCTACTAGGAGACTGTAGGAAATACATCATTTTGAGTAGCTGAGTTTTCTAGACACACATATAATCTTTAAATAGGACTTTATTTTTCTTTTTCTGTTGGAATGCAGATATTTCTGGAAATAAAGCACACTTTGCTGTCTTTTTAAGCTAAGAATAGTGTGTGCTGTGTAGACTTCTCTCAGTGACTCAGGATCACCACTGGGAACTCATTTTGGGGGTTGCGTTATCACATCAAAGTCTTCAGGAACTTCTGAGGGGTATGTGTCTCTTCATTCTCAGGCCTGGTTTGTAAATTTTCTCTTTCATTGTTGCAAAGTACCCACTTTCCTCCCCACAGAAGTCACTGTGATCTATCAGGAAAAATGAAGACTTGGAAGTCGATCTAACCTGTATTTTTATGCTAACGCTACTAGTCTGTGTAAGCAAAGGCCATTTATTCACTCATTCAACAAATGTTTATGAATACCCCATTATTATATCAGAAATTTTGTAATTTATAGGGATGCAAAGATATATATTCATGTAAGTTTCTGTCTTCAAGAGGCTGTAATGCAAAACTTTCTTAATTGTTCATAGCTATAATTTCCTCACATCTCTAAGTGGAACTGATGCAATAACCAACATAGAAGTGCTAGGAATTATTCCGGAAGGTAGGAGAGGGATACAGTTGAATATACATAGGAGGATTCCAGTCCATGAAATCCCCCATGCTCCTCTTCTTTATCCACAAGCATTCTAGAATACTTCCGGGTAGTATTCTAGGTCTTGAAGATGTAGCAGTGAACCAGGCAATCTGCTCCCATTGAGTTCATGTTCTGGTGGTGGAAACTCACAACAGAGAAGTAAATACACAATACATATTCAGGTAACTGATCAAAAATACACATAGAAGTAGTACATAGAAGATGAACCATAGGTGGAGGGGTCTCTATTTTTCCTGTGTTTCTTTTCATAATGGTGTTCACAAATGTGTTGCTCAATAAATAAATCCTTATGATCTATGACTAAATATAAGACATTATTGCTAGGTACTATCTTTTACCGTGCGTCAGATCTTATTCTGAAAAAAAAAAAAACTCTCTAAAAAGTTGTGGTTTCTTATTATATAAACCATTTCTTCCCTTTCATCAATTTGTATGTTTAATGTATTGCTGCTAAGGCAGTAATTGGTTAGGACAGAGGGTGGGGCACAACTTATGAGACTTAGAGGATTTAGTAACTTCAAGGGGAAAAGGTCACTCCCTCAGAGGTACCCACTGATGAGCTAATACTAGGTGCACAGAACTTTGATGAGAGGATTTGGGGTTTGGGTTGCACCGTAAAGGGTTATGGAAGAAGCAAGCTGTGGGCCATTAGGTCTTAAGACAGGTGGTAGTGGGAAGAGAAAAGCCTTCTGAAGATTAAAGGGAAGTCAACTATGGTACAATGAAGGAGAAATGGACAATAAAAACACAAAAGAGATTTTCTTAAGACTTTCGTTTACTAGTTCAGCAAAATTATACAGAAAAGAATTCTTTGGTGATGAAGCATTGTTGTTCAAATGGTGCAGACTGAAAATGTTAAGGCATAAGTTACACTCTAAGTACATTTTACCCTTTTAAGTTTCATTGCCAAGAAGGTGACATATGGCTTTGACTTTGGGGTGAGCAGAGTGAAGGAGCAAACTGGTCATTTTCATCACAAAGTTGAAAAGAGAAAAATTTCATTAACAAAGGAAAGTTGTTAGTGGACCTGATTTAGATTATATGAGTGACTTTCTGGAGGAGGATTTATCTGAAGCATGTGAATAAATTTTCTTCTCCAGGGCACTCGGGCACTGTTGGGTGCGATAAAGAGGTAATTTACTAAAAGGCATCAAGGTGCTCTTTAGCATCCTTAAAACTAAGCATGATAGTTTATAATGATAATGGTTACAATAATAGCAGAGTAAACTGAAAGCATGGGGATGTTTCTGAACTAAAAATATGAAAGGAAATGTGTGATTTAGAATGCTCCTGAGGCCAAGCAAAAGACTGGTCTGGGGAAGATTCAGAGAGATTGGTAACATAGGCTTAAGCAATGATGTAATGGATTAATAGACTAGCTGGAGGAAGGAAGGAAGGAAGGAAGGAAGGAAGGAAGGAAGGAAGGAAGGAAGGAAGGAAGGAAGGAAGGAAGGAAGGAAGGAAGGAAGGAAGGGAGGAAGGGAGGAAGGGAGGAAGGGAGGAAGGAAAAGCCATGTTCAGAATTTTGAACCACTATTACCTGAGAATTGGGGACATTACCAGAGTATTTGTGTGCTCTCTTCCCCTTGTAAAGCAATAATGACTCTCGCTACTTTGTCTAACACTGCATTTAACAGTCAGCTACTTATGCAACACTGCACATCTGCAGAAAGGTCAGATACTCTGTAATATCATTCACTGATCAGTACTAGCTTTCTCGTGCCATTTCCCTGCTTATTTTTAGGAAAAATGGTAACTATTGTGATAAAACAGAATTAGTAGGATATTTTGTCCTTTTACAGAAAAACTAATTATGCCAACTATGAAAACTTCCCAAGTTTTATTGCCCTACTTCTATGATAAATAAAAATTAGGAGTCATATGCATAATTTAATAAGGCATAACTTATGAAGACATATAGTCTTAACTTTAAATCCCAGCTCCATCATTTACTGAGTGGCATTGAGCGACTTCCTTATCCTCTCTGAGCCTAAGGATTGTCATCTGGAAACGAGAAAAACAGGCCCTGTGCCGTGAGAGCTTCTCACAGTCCACAGCACTTCTCTGCTGCCACGCAGCAGGCAAATAGAGCAGGAACCAGAATGAATGGCCTGTGTTGGTTTTCCTGCCCTTAAGAAGCTCACCGTCCAGTGGGAAGTTAACAGTTGGAACACAAAAGGTTATGACAAAGGATAAAAATTAAACAAACACTAAAGGTGTTTTATTTCCAGGACTAAACTCAAAAAACTTTCAGAAAAGCAAAATGTCTCATTCATCACTAAATTCCTATATAGCCTTTCACATAATAACTACTCAATATACATATTGTTGAATCCTTTGCACATAAACCTTTCATTGAAATAAATTTAGACAGAATTGTATTAGTTTTTGTTTAATCTGAGCAATTTTACTATATTTTCAAATGGCTTTCAAAAACAGATGATAAAAAATAACTAGGAAGTGATCAGTTTTAAGTGTTTTCTTTTTTTGAATGTAATTTAAGTTTAATATTTTATGATAATAAATGATAATGATTGTGCTTAACAACTAACTGGCTTGGGAAATTCCGGAAAATTTAAGTCTGCGTTCATTACCCAGTACTCAGCACAACAGTGGATCTAGGGAAAGTTCTTCAGGTCCAGGCCTCTGTTTCCTATAAAACAGGGAACAGGACTAGGCCGTCTTAAGGGCACAGCCAATTTAGACTTCTATAAGTTCTTCAAAGGTTTAGACTCCTGTGTGAACCCATCTTCCCAACTGCGAGCTCCGTTGGTGAGGGGGCCCCACCAGCTCTGCTCTCATGGAAAGTCCTGGTAGCACATTTTCTCTCTAGCAAAACAACTGACACTCTACCAAGGGGGCCTTTGAGTAAGAAAATCTAAGAGCAGCCAGCGAGCTTCTGGTCTGACTTGCTACTAAATGCTTTTTTAAATTTTATTAAATGGGTTAGGGGTTCATATAGAATGGAGTATATTTCCAGTTTTATGACTTTAATTTTGGATGTTCTAAACGAGAGTAGGGAAGCTTTAAATATCCAGAAAATTACAAGTCTGGAAACTGGTACAAAAGGCCACAAGGTGGGTAATTCATGATGAGAATTAGTACCTGATGCATAAACCTATTCCTATTGGTTATTGGTAAAGACCTAAGTTAAATACAGTATAGCTAGAGTGGACCAGTTCTTTTTAAATTTCAGCATTTTCTTCAATAAGAAAAACTGAATTAATCTCTGAAATCTATTAATTCTAAAATCCAACTAAAAACTAAGGTGGTTTTAAACTCTGAAATTTTAGGGATTTGGAGATTTTTCAGGAGTACTGAAGGAAATTACATGTAAGACAAACTTGGGTGATGACTTTTAGGGCAAAACAGGAAAAGCAAGAAGAAATGCAAATGGCCAGCAGGTATCCCTTCATGTTTTCAGGTGAATTCTACAAAGAATAGCTTTGGTTTTGGTTTTGTTTTCTGAGTTAATGCAAAGAATGTACGATAGTTAATCTAGGGAAAGCACACTGGAAAACAAATTGAATTCAGGATTCCTATCATTGGGTATGACTGGCTTGACAAAACCATTTGAACAGAGTGATTAATCTATGAGTAAATTGATGCTGAGATTTCAACCAAGGGCAAAGCCCTGGGGGAAAATAGGATTTATCTCACTCCTCCTGCCCTGTGGCACCAGCTGATTTTTTGCTTTTCTTTCTCTCAATGTTTTACATATTTATTCAGAAAATGGGAATAGAAGCTGAATTTTCAAAGAAGAGGCTTTGAAGATCCAAACCTAGACCATTGATTTTTTTAAAAGATTTCATCTATTTGTTTTTAGACAGAGGTGAAGAGAGGGAGAGAAAACATCAGTGTGTGGTTGCCTTTTGCCCACCCTGCACTGGGGACCTGGCCCACAACCCAGGCACATGCCCTGACCAGGAAACAAACCCGTGACCCTTTGTTTCACAGGCTGGCACTCAATCCACTGAGCCACACCAGCCAGGGCCAGACCATTGACTTTTGATCTTTAACAACACCCTTTCTCAAATGAAATCTTGCTCAGAGCTGTGAGACAAGCAAAAGCCACACATCATGGCGTTAGTTAAGAAGGAAGGGTGTGTAGAAGGCTATATGCGTGTAAAATGCTATTCGGTTACATATGTGAACACAGAGGCAACAGGAACCTCAGGGCTTCATGGAACACAGTCTGAAAACCGTTGATCTGTAATGCTGAACTGCACTTTCACCTTCCATAATAAGCCCCTTGAAACTTGAATCCCTGAATGAGGAAGTAGCCCGAGTCAATGTAGGAAGCCGGAGACAAAAGTGATCTACAAAAAAGCGAGAGGTGATGGGGGCATTGTTTTGGTCCAGGGACAAAAATAGAGGAAGAACAGTCTGAACTGGAGAGAATTGAAGGATAATCCAGGTTTAATAAAATTATTTTTGTGACACTTTAATGTCTTTAATGGACCTTTCAGATACACTATTAAATTAGTTCAATTCAGCAACTATTGTTTGGATACAAATTATGTAGAACTAGATAGAAATAAGACCACCATATTGACTAATAGGCACATAATTTCAAGTAACTCAACCAAGCCACGAAGGAAGCAGAGTATAATAAGACCTCACAGTACGTCAATAGTAGAACTTGGATTTGAATCCAAGTCTGTCTCACTCTGAAACCAACGTTTCCTCTGCTTGAAAAGACCATCTTTTAAATAAGGGACAGGGATATCCTTTGTGGGGAGGAGAACTCCTAGGGTTGGGCGGGCTTCTGAGAGTCTGCAGAGCCAAGGTCACAGTCAAGGAAGCCAAAGTTCCTGGAGGAGGGAGGCTTGCCCAAGGTTTTGCCGCCGGTTAGTGGTGACGTCCTAAACACAGGAAGGGTTTTTTATAAAGCAGTCAGAAACTAGAGGGAAAATGTAAAACAGTGGAATGGCAGAGTGAGCGTCGAGAGAAAATACAACTTCCATGGGGAAATACTGAATGAAACAGAAATAGATGAAGACCATGGGGCTAATGGCATTTTTCTCTTTTGCTTTAGAGGGACTATTTCTTTCTTCCACTGACTCATTCTTCTTGAATCAATCTCATATTGTTTGTTATCCAAAATCTAGGTTAGATTAACTACCAATCTTTTCAGAAACTACATCTAAGTTTCTGCCAACTTAAAAACTGGCATGCTTTTTTTGTATTGATTCTCACACAGTGACTATCATTATTGCTGATAATCTACTTTGTGTTCTGTGTTTACATTCTAGGGTTCACCTGGCTGTCAGGCTACCAGTCATGGTGTATATAGGTCTTTGGATGAACTTGTGGGTCCATGTACATCACAGTTCAAATTTATCTGTACTTTGGTGTTTGAATAATTCATTTCTTCACCTCCATATTTGTCACTGCGAAGGAATTTCTTTTACTTATATTTCCCCATTTTCTTCTCCTTCAGTTTTACCTGAGGAAAATGTTTATTGTAAATCATACATACCTAAAAGTGTCACTCATGTAATTATTTTCCATAATGCTCACTTCAGTATTAAAGCTATAAAATTTCACTTCTTTTTTACTCACTAGTTGGAAGTGTACAAACCAAGTCTGTCCCAACTCTAAAAAGAAAATAAGCACAGTTAATTTACCCTTTCAACTTAAAGACAGTGTATTTTCCGATGTTCTCCTAACTATACATAATTTTTTAGGTATGGTCTTTGGGGGCAACACATACTCTGATAGGCCACTCTTCCTTCCTTCTCCACAAGTTCAAATTTCTCACCTTCCTCTCTATATATATATGTGCTTGTTGACTCGTGAAGACCTCTCCAGCTTTAACCCTGCCCTAGCCCCCTTTTCTGCTCTCTTCAATTTGGATCTCAAGCTAGTCTTCACAGTTCTCTCAGTTGCCTGGCACCCAAAATATATTCAGTGAAACAATAGCAATGATGTTTATATCTATTTTTCTCTTCCTATTCTCAAATGGTATAAACCAGAGGGAATTACAAAACTGTGTAACTGGGACTATGGAAAAATCATGTTTCCTAACCTCACCAACATTTTTAAACCCTCGTCTTTTATCTCCAACTAGCTACTCAATGCCTCGTCCCCTCATTTTCAGCAGATGCCCTCACCTCCTGCTTCATCAAGAAAGCTGAGGCTATCGGGCATGAACGTTGTCCTCTGGATATGTAAACACGTATATCAACCCTTCGTATTGTCTCCTTTATTTCATCCTGGAATGAGGGGTTTAGTGGCTTCATTCAAGGCTTTTATCTCAACCTTTGCTATTAACCCCTTCCTGTCTGCTGCTTTCAGGACCATTCTCTAAGCCAGCGGTCTCCAGCATTTTGGTGTCTCTGGGCCACACTGGAAGAAGAGTTGTCTTAGGCCACACATTAAATATACAAACATTAATGTAAACAAAAAAATCTCATAATGTTTTAAATACATTTACAATTATGTGTTCATCTGCATCCATAGCCATCCTGAGGCCACATGTGTTCCGTGGGGTCACGGATTGGACACCCCCGCCCTTTCCCCATGTCTTAAATTTCTCTCTCTTGCTACTGGCCGCCTCCTTTCTGCTTTACCATTTCAAGTATAATTCAAGTTCTTCTCATCCAAATATATCAAAGTAACGTTTTCCTTTACCCCCTATTTACTCCTCAAATCACTAAAAGGTACTTTGTGCTTTCATTCATCTATGGCAAGGGTTAGTGTCAAGGACCCCAACAACCTACTTTTATCAAACCTAACACATGACTTTCAGGATCCCTCTGCCACATTCAATAGTGTCAGTCCTTTTAAAAATTATTTTTCTTCTGGCTTCTAAGACCCATGAACTTTTCAGTGTCTTCTTGTAAACTTCTCAGTTCTTAGTCTCTCCAAATAGATCCCTCCTCTCTTCATTAACCCTGCTGTGCATAGGCCATGGTATCTATCCTTATCGATTCTCTTCACCTTGTAATAAGGATTTCTGCGTCTAAACTTCTGATCCATTTGTCTTTCTAGAACTTAAGCTATTCAACTGTCCACTTTACTTTTGATATATTCCATAGGTACTTCAGGCTGAGTATGTCAAGGTGGGACTCATCTCTCCTTTCACTTTGAACCAGATCTCCCAACTGTATTTACTGATTTAGTTAGTGGAGTCATCAGCCACTCAGTCCAAGAAAACTGCTAGCATGGTTTCCTGAAATCTTCCTTCCTGCATTAACAGACACAATATTTGATATAGCCTTTTCCCTAATAGTCAAATTTGTCCACATCTTTGCCTCCCCATGTCTACTATCATTCTATTGTCTTATTGGGACTGGTGCACCAACTTCTTCAATAACCATTTTGCCTATAAACTGCTCTGCTCTAAACCCTTCCTTCCCACTATGTTTAGATGTATCAATATAAACATATTCTGACTGTGTCGATCTGACTGTGCCAGTACTGTAGAGATGGATGCACTAACCTAAATATGTAAAAAATTGTAGTTCTAAAAA
Organism: Carollia perspicillata; assembly: GCA_004027735.1. Lineage (NCBI taxonomy): Eukaryota > Metazoa > Chordata > Mammalia > Chiroptera > Phyllostomidae > Carollia > Carollia perspicillata. The sequence continues at coordinate 19,312 of PVKM010015120.1, read as the reverse complement.
TTTTATAGGACTAAACACACACAAAACACACAATTATTTGTATATGTGTCTGTGTTTGTGTGTATTTAGTTGTATAAAATAAAGTAAGAATTTCTGAATAAGTTCAGTGGATTGTATCAATGTGAATATCCTGGTTTTGGTATCACATGGTAGTTTTGCAAGATGTTACCATTGAGGGAAACTGGATAAAGGGTACTTGTGCTCACTCTGTATTATTTATTGTAACTGCATGTGAATCCACAATAATCTCAAAATGAAAAGTTCACTTAAAAATGCCTTGCAAAAGTATTCTTCAGTACTTAGAAGTATTGAAGTATTTGAGCTTTTATTTTATCATAGCGTACAAGTTTCTACTTCCCTCTTCAACTTTACCTCCCAACATTCTCCACCACAAGATTTGCGCTGTACCAACATTAAGTTGCATCTAACTTTCTTACATACACCAAGTTATTTCCCATTTTAGTATTTTGCCTATGCTCTTGCCATAGGCTGATCACTCATACTACTCCTCCTTAGTTAGCCTTGCAAATTTCTCATCATTAAAGGTTCTTTCCTTGATCCCTTAGATGAGATGATATATTTCTTCTTTGTTTTTTATAATTTTATACACACCATTACTACATTTATTAGAGATTTGTTTTCCTGTCTTTCCTTCTACACCATAATCTCCTAGAGAATGAGAGTATCTTATCTGCTTTTTCTTTCCAGTGCCCACTGTACTCTCTGGCAAATAATAGATGCTCTGTGTATGTGTTTGACTTGAGTAAAGGAAAGTGCTTCTCCACACAGTTTTGAAATCAGCAGTAAATTCAGTGCTGTTATCTTCTATTATGTAACAAGACCAGAGCATTCATTTTAAATTTAAAATGATTGACTATTCTAGTACACTATTTAACTCTTTGTAACAATAGAAGTAATGTTTAACAGCTTAGCTAATTTCATCCTGGAGTAAAATTAGCCTACTGATAATGATAATGAGCTACATACTAAGATGATCTGTGCAGATAACATGCAGATTTGGAGAAAGCATCACTTGAGAAAGCTGACATTTTCCTTTCCATATATAGGGATCGAGGTTAATTTTTTAAATGTAAAGGTAAATTTGAGGATCCAGCAGCCAAATAAAACAAACAGAAATAAGATTCATTTGCAACATATTCAGATGTTTGCTTATCCTTTAGTCTAACTAGAATTCCACTCTCCTATTAAAAACCACCCACGCACACATCAAAGTAGGTAACTAGTGATTAAGAAAAAAAAGTCTAGGTCCAGAAACTTGAGTTTATTGTCCTTGGGCATGATGCTAAGATGGTAGTTATGAGAGAGGTGATTATGCTGAGGGTGAAACTTAAGTTTCTGAACTTGCTTCTGTTTTCTGATTCTACTTTTTACTTGCCGGAGGCTGAATGAGCAGATAATCAGTTAAGACACTTATAAAATGAGTTTAATAATAGGTCAGACTTGCTGTCAGACCTAATGAGGGAATGTTTATTTTCTTTTTGAAATATACAGAACATAGATGTTGGATAGCAAAAGTGTAAGGTGTAGCAACATTATTAGTTAAAGAGACAAGCTTTGGTAGAAGACGTGATTGCCTGATTTTATTGCAAAGTGAGATCCATGACACTACCTGAAGAAATACAAGTTTGCAACTTATAAAATTTAATATATATATGTATACGTACTTGATTTTGAAGATTCACCTCATTTTCTTTTTCAAGTATGATTTAATTTAAATATTTTGTATGCATAAATACAGAAACTATAATTCTAGTTTCATTTTTGTCCTTTTAAGGTTTGTAGAAACCCCAGCCCATTTTTCTTGGAAAGAAAGTTATTATCGATCCACCATGTCCCAGAGCACACAGACAAGTGAATTCCTCAGCCCCGAGGTTTTCCAGCATATCTGGGACTTTCTGGAACAGTAAGTATCAAATCAGCAGAAAACAATGTTGTATTTTAACTAGTATAATTAGATAAATATGAATTGACATAATATTGTATTAATAAGGCATATTTCTAGAATTGATAAAAATCAGTTAATATTATTGGAAAAATTTTATTTTCTCCAGTGATGTCTCTGTGTTCAAAATGTAGTGGGGAACCCACTACATTTTGCAATACCATTTTCCAACACCAAAAGATCATCATTATTCCAAGGTGGTGTAGTTTGGGAAGAGCAGAAGGTATCTCCGGCCCAACCCCAAATAACTCCCCCAACAGTTCCCTAATACTCAAAGTCTGTTTGACTTAAAGACTCATTCACTCTTACAATGGAAATATACCATGGAGAAAATAAAATACTAAATTTTGTTGGTCATTTATGTCTTGCTACGAGAAGGATTATTATTTTCTTTCTGAAGATCTGGATTGGATAAATGAATAAATTAAATGGAAGATGAAAAAATATCAGAGCACTTGGGACTGTAGGGAAGAGTAAAAAAATATCCCATCTCTGATACCTTTGTTCCTTCCCATGCTCCACCCACCAATCCTTTGATGGGGGCAGAGTTCATAATTCCTATTTTACAAATAGGGCCTAGGTTTGAACTGCATGTGATTACACATGTGGTAAGTGGTTAAGCCAAGATTCAAATCTAGGGTTTCTGATAGAAACCACTGAGCCTGGCCAACTCTGAGACAGAAAGAGCTAATGTTTACCAACTGGTAAGTGTGTTTTAGTCCCTTTCCAAACCCTAACATACTTTTTTGTTTGTTTTTCCTTATGATAGGCCCATATGTTCAGTTCAGCCCATTGACTTGAACTTTGTAGATGAACCATCAGAAAATGGAGCGACAAACAAGATCGAGATTAGCATGGACTGTATCCGCATGCAGGACTCGGACCTGAGTGATCCCATGTGGGTGAGTGGCATGGGCCTCTCCTTTGATGTGTGAGCCATGCTAACCTTTGTTACATCTGGCTTTTTCATGGCATATGAAAAGGCAGGTGGCTCTTAATGGGCAAGGCCATTGGAAAGTGAGTCCATTTGGTCAGCAGAGAGTAGTGTAGGAGCCTGTAGATTCTGCATCTGCCTCGACTCTCCATAATACATGCTTCCACTGATGTGAGGGGTAGGCTTGGAAATGATTTTTTACATCATTTATCTGAATTGCTCTTCATGCCTATTTTGAATTAGAGGGCATGGTATCAGCCCAAGTTTTTGCTGGGGAAGACAGAACCAGAATCTATATCTGAATTCTATCCAAAGCACTTTCTATAATACTATAGCAGACTGCATCTCTCATGGAACTACCTTTCTTTAATGAAGGAGCTCTGAGAACACACATTTCATTACCTAATAATAGAATAGGAAGAAAGAAGATAACAAATGCATAAATAGGTTTTCTTTGGCTTTACTGCTGAGTCACTTATGACCTTAAGCCTCGGTTTCCCATCTATAAAATGAGAACTTACATGCCACATACCTCCTAGACAGCTAAGGAGCACAATGGGTTAATGATAGTAAAACACTTTTCTGAGATGTTTAGACAAAATTTCTTATATCTGTGCAGTCCTTAATGCTGGGGAGTCTCTCTCTCTCTCTTTTTACATTTTAAAAACATATTTTCCTTACCACACAAGTCCTGTTGTTTTTTCTATAAAAATTAAAACCAAAAAAAAGACTTCTTGAATTTTTTTTTAAATGAGAAAAAATATAGGGTGTCATAGAGTATCCACTGATGTGATAAAAGAGAGAGCTTTATAAAATGCTTTTTTTGGAAGGGGAGTGTTAAATGACTTTATTTTATGGAATGTCATAAATGAAAGGAGCTAAGTAGATGTTTTGGAATGCCTTGCCTAGCCTGTCTAATATAAGATTTTACAGGAATTTTCCCAATATATTTTTATATACATTATACTTTTTATTATTAGGAGAAGCTGAAGTGGGGAAATAGAGGAAACAACCCCAAATAGAAAGTTGTAGCCAAATAAAAAATTGTAAATACATCATGTTTTGTTACTATATTGATCAGAGAAAAATGTTATTCTTCCCTGGCTCATTCCATTCTAACAGGAATATAGTCCTCAGCTGTCCTTGAACTACTGAAAAGAAACTGACAGATAAACCCAAAGGGTGGGTCATTCAAGGCCTTGGAGTGTATTGTTATTGAATATAAAGGTGTATAGATTCTGATTTGGCAGTGACTTAGAAATGTCCTCCATCTACTACATAATATTGGCTCAAATTAATAGGTAGCACTTGCCTAAGAAAACCTATCTTTTTATATATTTTCCAGAGATTTTCTGTTCTTACTTTTGTACTCATAAAGGCAAGCAGAAGTTATAAAGTTTAAAATTGAGAATCAATGCTTTTCATTCAAAGTTCCTATTGTTATATTTTTCCAGACTGAAGTATTTTGCTTAACGTGCCATGCTATTTCTTGCTTCTTTGTTTTGTTGGCAATTTTCTCCTTGAGAACATCCCATTGTTTTCTCCTCTCTGGCCAATTTCTACCCATCTCTCAACACCTAGTTATCATACTTTCTCTGAGAAAACTTTTTCTATCACTATTATCTACCAGTCTGAATTAGAGATCATTCCTCTGAAGCAACCTACTTATATTTTTAGTTGTATTACTTATTATGCCACATCACAGTTCATTTCTCTGTTTCTAAAGAGTGTAGGGAATACAGTACAACCTGACTGGTGCGATGGAGACTCCAGAAGGCTGGCTGGGTGCCCACAGGCAAAAAAATAATTGAGCAGCCAATTGGATCCCCCTGAGAAGAGTGGGGTCTAAACCCTAAGCTTGGATCTCCAGCCTAGAACACCAGAGCCCAAAAAGTACGCAGATAACAAATGGTAGCAAAAAGTGGCAGAGTTGCTCTCTGCCAGAGACAGATGGCTGGAGAGGCAAAGAACTGTTTAAGGGGCCAACACACAAACTTTCACTTGCAGCCACTTACCCAGGGCTCCAGCAGAGGTGGGAGCAGAGTGGGCTGGAGATGCCTGAGGAGGAACTGGGTCTGAAGCTCTGGGGAGAGAACTGAGAGAGTAGACTCTGGGATCCCAGTGCTGAGAGTCATCCACCATACTACAGCAGCCATTGTGCTCAGGCAGACCACTCACCTGAGTGGCAGCACCCTCAGAGGAAACAATAGCTCCAACCCCAGCAAGGACTCTGCCGCACCCTATGGGGCTTAAGCCTGACTGCAGGGTGATCAGATTAACAACTGACTGAGAGGGCCACAGATGGTATATCCCTAGAAGTCTCCAACAAGCTGCCTGAGGTCAGATGGGGTCAATATCTGACATTACCAGAGACAGATCCAGAGAGAAAAAAACAGTGGCAAATACTAGAGGCTACTGAGATGAAATCCCCTGTGGTCTTCTCCATGATTTGTGATATTTTCTTTCCTGCATATCTTTTTAACATTAATTTTTTTATCTACCATATGGATATTCCACCTTGTGCATATTCCACCTTCTTCATTCTCTTTTTAATTTGTAAAATAAATTTTACTTTCTTTCTTCCCATTACTCTGACTCCCAACTCTTATTGGTGCTCCTCCATCTACCCTCTTGAAATCATTTTTCTTTCCGTAAGTCATCTCATACTCTCTCTCTTTTCTTATAATAGTCTTAATCTCTTTATGCCCTTATTAATACTGGTTCATTTGCTGTTGGTAGTGGGACTGCAGGGGAAAGTTATTTTTGCTGGTGTGGGTTTATTTCCTGGGCTCTGAGGTTTTGTTCTGGCAGCACCTGCACAATAGCATATAAGACACAGTGGGCAAAGTGACCCTCAGTCAGCCAGCTGGAGGGAAGGACCCACTGTAGAATGACCCAACGACAATGAAAACTCAATTACATCCAGAAAGCCAACATAAATGGCATAAAAAGAACATCAGGCTCAGGAGATCTAGGAGACTGCACCACTGAATCTGACAGGTCTCCTACCATAGAAGATCAAACCACAAAGTTGGGGAGTCAAAACATCATTTTAAGAAGCGAGCAAAGAGTCTCACAAATAATGGGAAGACAAAGAACCCCCCCCCCAATCAAATGGAAAGGAGGAGTCCTCAGAAAAACTGCTAAATGAAATAGAAGCAAGTAAACTATCAGATATTGAGTTCAAAACAATGGTTATAAGGAAACTCAATGAGCTCAGTGAGAATTACCAGAAACTACAGGGTTGCTATGAAGAACTTACTGACAAGTACATCTGCATGAAAAAGTACATAGAAAAAAATCAACAAGAACCAAGAAGAAATGAAGAATTCAATTTTTAAATTGAAGAACACAGTAGAAGGAATCAAAAACAGGCTAGATGAAGCAGAGGATCAAATCAGTGAGCTATATGACAAGGTAGAAAAAAAAACTCTCAGAAAGAGCAAGAGAAGGAAAAAAGACCCAAAAAGAATGAAGAGGGGTTAAGGGAACTGCAGGGCAATATGAAATGTAATAATATCTGTATAATAGGGATACCAGAAAGAGAAGAAGAGGAGCAAGGGGCAGAAAACCTGTTTGAAAAAGTAATGGTGGAAAACTTTCCTAATTTCATGAGAGATAAAGTCACACAAATCCAGGAAGCACTGAGGGTCCCAATCAAGAAGAATCTAAAGAGGCTTACTCCAAGTCACATCATAATTAAAATGGCAAAATTCACAAAGAGAGAATCTTAAGGTCAGCAAGGGAGAAACAGGAAGTAACATAAAAGGGAGCCTTGATAAAACTAGCAGCTGACTTCTCAACAGAAACTCTACAAGTCAGAAGTGAATGGCAAGAAATATTCCAAGTAATGGAAATTAAAGACCTGCAACCAAGACAACTCTACATAGCAAGGCTCTCAATTAAAATGGAAGGTGAAACAAAAATTTTCTGGACAAAAGAAGGGTCAAATAATACACCTCCACCAAACCAGCACTGCAAGATATGTTAAGGGGACTGCTTTAAGAAGATGAAGAAAAAGAGTGAGAGAGAGAGAGGAACACAGGTGTAAGGGGGTAAAATGGCAATGAATAAATACCTATCAATAATAACCTTAAATGTGAATGGATTAAATGTTCCAAACAAAAGATATAGGGTAGCTAAATGGATAAGAAAACATGACTCACACACATTATGCCTACAAGAGACACACCTCACAACAAAAGACCTACACAGACTGAAAGGGAAAGGTTGAAAAAAATATTCAAAGCAAATGGACAGGAAAACAAAGTCAGCTGGGTAGCAATACTTATATCAGACAAAATAGACTTCAAAACAAAGGCCATAAAAAGAGACACAGAAGGACATTTCATAATACTCAAAGGAAGAATCTGTCAAGAAGACACACATTTATAAACATATATTCATAACATAAGAGCACCTAAATATATAAGAAAAAATCTTGGAGGACTTCAAGAAAGATACAGACAGTAACACAATTATAATAGGGGACTTTAATATCCACTGTCAACAATGCATAGATCTTCCAAATAAAATATCAATAAGGATATTGTGGAACTGAATGATGCATTAGATCAAATGGACTTAACTGATATATATATAGAATATGTCATCCCAAAGAAGGAAAATTCATATTCTTTTCAAATGCCCATGGAACATTTTCAAAGATAGACCACATGATAGGACACATAACAAGCCTCAACAAATTCAAGAAAATTGAAATTATATCAAGCATTTTCTTGGAGCACAAGGCCTTGAAACTAGAAACAAACCTCAAAGAAAAAATTCAAAGGCATTCAAACTCATGGAGACTAAACAGTATGCTTTTAAACAATGAATGGGTTAATAATGAGGTTAAGGAAGAAATGAAAAAGTTTCTAGAAACAAATGAAAATTAACACAGGATTCCCACATCTATGGGACACAGCAAAGGCAGTCCTGAAAGGGAAGTTTATAGCAATACAGGCCTACCTAAAAAAGATAGAAACATTTCAAATAAACAACCTAACCCTACATCTACAAGAACTGGATGAACAGTAATAAACAAAGCCAAGAGTAAGTAGAAGGAAAGAAATAATCACAATCACAGAAGAACTCAATGATATAGAGACTAAAAGAAAAGTTCAAAGGATCGATAAGTCCAGGAGCTTGTGCTTTGTAAAGATAAAAATATCAACAAGCCTCTAACCAGGCTCATCAAGAAAAAAAGAAGACCCAAATAGGTAAAATAAAAAATGAAAGAGGTGAAGTTACAACCAATACCACAGAAATACAAAAGATTGCAAGAAATTACTACAAAAAATTATATGCCAAGAAATTTGAAAGCCTGAGTAAAACAGACAAACTTCAGGAAAAATATATTCTCCTAAAATTGAATCAAGAAGAAGCAGAAACCCTGAACAAACCGATAACAGTCGGTGAAACTTAAACAGTAATCAAAAACCTCCTTGGGCACAAAAGCCCTGGACTGGAAGGTTTCACACGAGAATTTTACAAAATATTTAAGAAAGATCTAACCCCTATCCTTCTAAAATTATTCCAAAAAATCCAAGAATAGGCAAGACTTCCAAATTCTTTTTATGAGGCCAGAATCACCTTAATCCAAAAACCAGATAAAGACACAACAAAGAAAGAAAACTATAGGCCAACATCGCTGATGAACATAGACACTAAAATCCTCAAAAAATGTTGGCAAACTGCATCCAGCAGTACATTAAAAAGATCATATACCATGATCTGGTGGGTGTCATCTCAGGATTGCAAAGATAGTACAATATTTATAAATCAATAAACATAATGCATCACATGAACAAAAGACAAAAATCCCATGATCATATCAATAGATGCAGAAAAAGCATTTGATAAGGTACAGAACTCATTTATGATAAAAACACTCAGCAAAGGTAGAGTAGAGGGAGCATAGCTCAACATAATAAACTCCATAAACAAGAAACCAACAGCACATCATACTCAGTGGGCAAAAACTATAAGTTTACTCACTAAGATCAGTAACAAGAGAAGGATGTCAGCTTTCACCACTTCTATTCAACACAGTATTGGAAGTTCTAGCCACAGTGATAAGACAATAAAAAGAAATAAAAGGCATACAAACTGGAAAGAAGGAAGTAAAGCTATCACTGTTTGCAGATGACATGAGAGTGCTCATAGAAAACCCTTTAGACTCCACCAAAAAACTACTCAGCCTAATAAATGAATTTGGCAAAATGGTAGAATACATTGTCAACATTCAGAAATCAAAAGCATTTTTGTACACCAACAGTAAAATATCAGAAGGAGGAACTAGGAAAAAATCTTATTTACCATGGCAATAAGAAAAATAAAAGAGGAATAAACTTAACTAAGGAGGTCAAAGAACTGCGCTCAGAAAACTTCAGAACACTAAAGAAAGAAATTAAGGAAGACACAAATAGATGGAAACACATACCATGTTCATGGATTAGAAGAATTCACATCATCAAAATGTCCATACTGCACAAAGCAATTTTAGATTTAAATAATTCTTATCAAAATACTAATGGCATATTTCACATATATAGAACAAATATTTCAAAAATGTATATGGAACCATAAAGGACCCTGAATAACCTCAGCAATTTTGAGAAAGAAGAATAAAGTAGGAGGTATCACAATACTTGATATCAAAGTATATTAAAAGACTACTGTAATCAAAAGAGTCTGGTACTGGCATAAGAACACACACAGATCAATGGAACAGAGTAGAGAGCACAGAAATAACCCCAAGTCTCTATGGCCAATTAATATTCAACAAATATGGAATAAGCATAAAATGGGGTAAAAGTAGCCTTTTGAACAAATGGTGTGGAGAGATCTGGACAGATACATGCAAAATAATGAAATTCAGCCACCAGCTTATACCATACACAAAAATAAATTGAAGATGGAAAAAGATTTAAATATAAGTCACAACACCATAAAAGTCCTAAGGAGAACATATGCAGGAAAATCTCAGATATTCCGTGCAGTAATATTTTCACTAATATGTCCTTTAGGGCAAGGGACAGAAGGAAAAGAATAAACAAATGGGACTTCATCAAATTAAAAAGCTTCTGCACAGCTAAGGAAAACATCAGCAAAATGAAAAGGAAACCAACCATGTGGGAAAATATATTTGCAAATGATACCTCGGACAAGGGTTTGATCTCTAAAATACATAAAGAAGTCATATGATTCCACTCCAGGAAAACAATCCAATTAAAAAATGGGCAAAGGACCTGAACAGATACTTGTCCTAGGAGGACATACAGAGGGCCCAGAGCCATATGAAATGATGCTCAGCATCACTAGCCATCAGAGAGATGCAAATTAAAATCACAATGAGACAATACTTCACACCAGTCAGAATGGCCATCATAAACAAATTATCAAACAATAAGTGCTGGAGATGTTGTGGAGGAAAGGGAAACCTAGTACACTGTTGGTGGGAATGCAGACTGGTGCAGCCACTGTGGAAAACAGTATGGAATTTCCTCAGAAAACTAAAATTGGAACTGCCTTTTGATCCAGCAATTCTGCTGCTGGGATTATACCTTAAGAATCCTGAAACACCAATTCAAAAGAACCTGTGCACCCTAATGTTCATAGCAGTACAGTTTATAATAGTCAAGTGCTGAAAGTAATCTAAGTGCCCATCAGTAAATGAGTGGACCAAAAAACTGTGGTTCATTTACACAATGGAATACTATGTAGCAGAAAGAAAGAAGGAGCTCCTACCCTTCATGACAGCATGAATGGAACTGGAGACCATTATACTGAGTGAAATAAGCCAGGGGGTAAAAGACAAATAACATAGGATCTCACCTATAAGTGGAACCTAATCAACAAAACAAACAAGTGAGGAAAATTGAACCAGAGACATTGAAGTAAAGAACAAACTGACAGTAACCAGAGGGGAGGGGAAGGGCATAACAGGGGAAATGTCATCAATGACCATATATAAAGGACCCATGGACAAAGCCAAAGGAGGGCAGGATTGAGGGTTGGAGGTGGGAGTGGGTAGGGACCATATTTTGTCATGTCCTTTATTTGTTACAGTGTTTTGCACAGAGTAGACCCTCAGGAATTTTTGAATTAAAAAAAAATGAGACTTTGAAGTTATCTAAGAATTCAAAAGTTCTCTTTTCAAACAGCCCTGTTCAAAAGAAGTTTTCTTCCTTCAAAGTATTGCATTGGAGAAGAACCTGAGCTCCATTTCTTCTTGCATACTTCTTTTTCTATGTATTTTAGAGAGGCTATATGGGAAATCTCCACCCTTCCCCCATGGGGTAATCGTACAACACAGAATCTCCATACTTTTCACTCCTCTGAAGAGATACCGTTGCTAACTAGGATTGCTGAAACAGAGTTTGACCATCATTTATTAGCACCTTTGAGCTTGAAATTGTTTACCAGACTAAATTGAAGGTAACAAAAAATTAGAAAACAACACCCAGGATAGAAAAATTTGAAATAAGTGTAGGATTGGAGTCAGAAAATGTGGAAAACAAAAGGATATGGGGTTTCATCAGTAGAGGGAACAAAATAGGCTACTTGGAAACAGCTCTATTGAAAGAAATATACTAATAAAATAAGAATGAACTTAATTAATTTAAAAAAAATTGCCTGTCTGTGGCCTTATTTTTGTTTCCAAAGAACTAAAACATTGGTAGTAAATTATTGGTCTATATGAAGCCTGGGTCTAACTCAGTCTGACGACTATTCCAACATCCTCTTATGTGTCCACACGTGAAGGCCACATAGATGGGACTAGATAATAACAATAGTTCTACGCAACAAGAGTGGCAAAATTGTGGGCTTGCTCAGATGTTGTAACTAGTGCCCTTGCTTTGGAGGGTTAGGGCTAGAATCCTCTGAGATTCCTAGTCCTTCTAAAGTGGCAGCTGCTGCAACTGGTGTGGAGCTCTTTTGTTCCACTATGCGGTAGTGTATTTTTCACTTTTCTGTGTGTAGGTTAATAGCTATGTAGTTCCAAAACTCTGCACATAAATTCCTTTCCTCCTGAATATAATATAAAAAATTGGGATCTCAGCCAAGCATTGTTTTACTATGCAAGAAATATGAATCTGTAGACATGAAATGACAAGTCAAATTAAGGACAGAAATCTTGAAATTGAGAGTGTCACTCCATTTTTATTGATTTTTTAAATATACCTTTCACCTTAACACCCAGTCTTGAAATGAGATCATAATGTGTTTTCCTGGTTATTAACAAAAGAAATTTGAAATGTAGAGAATGTTTGTGCCTTTTTCATTAGAATGGTTTTAATGTCACTGAAGAATGTGCTGCCTTGGATTAGCAAGGCCCTTGTTGGCTCTTGATTCTGTATTCAGTTGTCTGATATATGACTTTACACCTCAGTTTTATATTTGTGAACTGTCTAATCATGTCTATCATATTTTCAAAGGTGGATAATGATGTTAACACCTGAATGTTCTATTGAAATGATTGCTGCAAACTACATAATTCTTTCTTTAAACAAATTTTTATTGTTGTTCAATTACAGTTATTCCCATTTTCACCCAATACTCTGCCCTCCCCTCCCCACCCTTCACTTCCCACATTCACTCCTCCCCTCATTGTCTTTGTCCATGGTCCTGTATACATGTTCCTTGACTTGGCCCTTCCCTTCTTTAATTTTGCATTTGTTTATTCTTTATATTTTGAAAGAAGCCCTGTTGAGCTGAATTAAGTTTTCCCCTAGGGATTTGAGTGGTAATTATCTAACCTATCCATTTTTATAAATTCTTACTGTAGCAGCCCAGATACCCGACAACTCTTCCCCTCTACATACCAAAAGAGCAGGTAGTATGTTTGTGTTTGGAAAGGGTTACATCATAGCACGTAGCATAATGCCTTGCATTTTATATGACCCAAGATTTATATAAGATGTCATTTTTATATACTATGTTCCATCTTCTTGTTCAATCAATCCTTTTATCATTATATAATATTTCTTTTTATCATAATTTAGTTTGCTCTAGAGTTAATGTCTTTATTTAAACTAGCATAAACAATCTAACTTTATTTTGATTAATGTTTGCATGGTAAATCTTTATTCTATCCTTTTACTTTTAGCCTGTATCTATTACTATAGTTGGAGTGAATATCTTCTATACAATATGCAATTGAATTGTTTTTTATCCATTTTGGCAATCTCTATCTATTAATTGGTATATTCACATCATTTACATTTAATATAATTATCGATATTTTTTCAATTATTTATATTTTGTCTGTTTCCTTCTCTGTTCTTCTGTTTCCTTTTTAAGCTGTTATATAGATTATTTGACCTATTTTTAGTATTCAATTTTAATTTTTCTATATTGGTTTCTGCTATATCTCTGCATATTTTTAGTGGTTGCTCTGAGGACTTTTCAATATTCATCATTTTTCATAGTGTATTGATAGTCACTGTTTTACCACCTCAAATGCAATCTAGAAAACTGACCACAATGTTGGTTATATGACCCTCTCCCATGATGTTGTACTTGTCATATATATATATGTATATATACATACATATATATGTACATATATATATAAAACATCTACACACACTGAACACTTCATAAGGCAGTGTTATAATTGTTCCTTTCAACTGTCAAATACATATATATATATATTTTAATATTTTATTTATTTATTTTTAGAGAGAGGGGACAGGAAGGAGAAAGAGTGGGAGAGAAACATCAATGTGTGGTTGCATCTCATGTGTCCCCTACTGGGGACCTGGCCTGCAACCCAGGCATGTGCCCTGACTGGGTATCCAACTGGTGACCCTTTGCTTCATAGGCCCGTGCTCAATTCACTGAGCTACACCAGCCAGGGCTCAAATATATTTTAAAGAATTCAAGGAGTGGTCTATTTTATTGAACAGAATATTTATCCTTGATGTTGCCCTTCCTTTGTACCAAAGTCATAGTTGTCACTAGACATTATCAAGAAGAATACAAAATTCCATGAATATTTTCATTTATCAGAATGCAGTTTTAAGAAAAATAAATATCTGTATTTTCTAAGCAAGATTGTGCATCATGTCAGAGCTCTAAATTGCTGAATTTTTAAATGATCAAAAGTTTATAAATATTCTCTCCATAGCTCTTTAGCTCTTTATCTTTTTCACTTTCTCTACCTCCACACAAACACATACACACACACACACACACACACACAAAGTTACTTATACATTTACTCATATAACTCAATTTGAACCACATCTATAGCTATTTTTAAATATTCTAGAATAGCATCATAATAGTTCTTGGTATGCCAAGTGTTTTAAGCTTTCATTTGATAAATAAATATATATATTTTATATTTATATATATATATATATGATACTCTGTGTGCAAATTATTTTTCAGTAAGTCACTTCAGTTTGGCCACAAGGGGTTGGTTGACAGCGTTGCTGCAGGAATCACTCAAACATTTGAAATCTCCCTTCCTACATGCCTCATCCTGGGTCAAAAAGCAGAAAGGATATGATTCCTGATATGCCATACAAACATCAATTATTTCTATGTGTCTTGATCTCCAGGCGCTTGAGATGCACAATGTCACCCAATTGTAGGTCTGACGTCAATATCAATAGCTCACGTCAAGGACAGCCTCTCTATCTTCTTTCTCTTCTCTTCCTATTTTGGTCTTCTTCAGGCTCCCAGAGCTACCCTCACAGCACTGAGACCACCCTCCTCTCGTGCCTCCTATTCATTCCTTTGCTCCTTTTCAAGTTCCCTAATTCTCCCCTATTTTCACTTCCCCCTTTTCTGGTCTTCTAGAAGACCACTACAGTTTAGTATAGGCAGATTTGAATAAAGGCTTAAAAAAAAAAACTTTTTAACTACCTTACATTTAAAATGAGGTTTATGATGTATTACTTACATTAGAATCACAGCATGAGATTTGTATTCAGAAACAATGAAACTGAAGTCTTGTTTTTACCAATTTCAGCTGTATGAACTTGATAATCCATGAGCCTTCCTTTGCTCATTTATGTGGGGATAGATACAATATCTACCATAGGCCTCAGAGAATTGCAGTGATTATTTTCATTATCTGATTTGTTTTCATTCAAAGATCCTAGCCTGTAAATTTATATAGTCAATTAAAATTATTATTTTTGTTATCACTTGTCTGTGCTATTTTCCTAAGAGACAGGTGAATATGTATTACTTTTTTAGTAAAATACAAATAAATGTATCATTCTTATTACAAGAGCAATTCATACTAATTAAAGTAACTTTAGAAGTATCAAAAGCATATATAATTCCTACCTAGTAATAATAATTATGAACATTTTAGTAATATTTCAAGTTATTTTTCTAGAAGAAGTAGATTTCATTAAACATATTTGGATCATGTCATATAAATTTTGTCATCTGGTTTTCATTTGCATTCTATAGTAAGTATTCCTTTATTTTTAAATCTTTAAAACAACTTAAATTGCTGTATTATATATAATTATATAGATATACAATAATATATTTAACTGTTCTTTTACTCACATATTTTTAAGAATATTTATATACAAATTATTTTTGTGCTGGATACTTAGAAATACAATAATTAAGTAACAGTGTGTGAACACCAGTGTTCTTGATACCTATTATCAAATTTCTTTTCATGAACCCTCTTATCCCTTAATTTGCATTCCCACCAACCATGCAAAATTGTCTCTAAACTCAAATTCAATTTTGGTTATACAGTCTCTTCTTCAAAATATGCAAATACTTCTGGGTGATTAAAGGAATTTCTCATCATTTGCACATCAAGATGAAATAGTTCCTCTCGAGATACACCTTTGGCCCATAATCTGTGGAAGTGGGTAGTAGTTTTGACTGGAGTTGAGTAGGACAGTTGGAGAATGGAGCATCTGTGAGTGGGGTGGGCAGGCCTAAGTAGGATAGAAACATTATGAGGAAGGAGGTCGTGAAAGAAGGATGGGCAAAGTACACTGGGCAAAGTCCAAGCTTTCCCCTAGGATTAGTCTTAAATATGGCAATGGACTTGACGTTTCTGCTTTCCCATCCAGCAATCTGAACTCTCTCTTTAAGGAATCCTATTAGCCTTACCTCGTGGCTAGAACCATTAAAATAATCATTCAACCAAAATTTATGCCAGATAGAATTTTATGAGTTAGTTCTATGAACACAAATAAAACAAAAACATATTACACATAACAAAACCCCTGTAATTTTTGGAAAATGGGTTTGTAGTTACTTATGTTGCTAATAAGGTAGCTCAATATCCATTCAGTTTAGACTGAGTTCAGGTGTCCCTAGAAGAGCAGATTGTTTTTCTGTTCTGTTCTTTGTACAGCGTAGCCAATCGGAAGGCACCACTTTGTTCAGGAGTGCCAAGCCAGGGACTTTACCTTAAACACAAGTATGCATTTCAAACCTTGAACAAACAGTCTGCTTAATAAAATATAGGAAAGGTTTTTTTTTTCTTCTCTAGAAATTCACAAACATCACTTGATAGGTGACAGCTCCTCCCTCACAAAAGGGGCTGTTTGCTTTCTGCTTTGGTGTTTGGGTAAACGGCAGCACTCGCCAGCAGAGAATTTATTGCCTGCGGGGAGGTGTTTGCAGTCCTCGTGTTTAATCTGAGAAGAAACCCTTCCCTCTGTTTTTGAGGAGGAAGAATTGGAAATGATAGCCCCAGGGAAATAGTTCCCCTAACACCTGTCTTTGGTGTAACCTCAACAGCGTTACTCAAGACACTGTGCTCCCTGTGTATGCATTCAGAATGACAAAGTTGAAGAGGGCAGATAAACAGAAAGGGATTTTAGCAGAAACAGGGGAGCTGATTCTGACCTTGCTCTTCTTAAAACCTCATCAGGTTGAAATCCTAGCATGCTGACTTGAAGGGAATCTGATTTGTTTGAAGTAATACCCATGTTACTTTGGCAACCAGTTTATTTAATAGAGTTTTAATCTATAAAACATGGAAACTTCTAGAACAATAGATTTAGGAATTTTAGGCATGATCTAGTTCAAATTCAGCTTTCCGTTGATAGAGAGGAAGACTAAAGTACAACTTGATTATTGTTGAATTCAACATTTTTAACAGTTTGTGGATGAGTCAGGATTAAACCCAACTTTCTAAATTTCTGGATCTGCCTATCCATCTACTATCAGACAGAGTGGTAAGGAGTTCAGTCTCTGGAGGTTGATGGCTGCCTGTATTTGAATCCAGCTGCTACTCACTATTTGGATGACCATGGCTAAATTGTGGTATATTTCTGAGCCTTGGTTTCACCATCCGCCGAATGAGGAGGACTGCATGGGAGACAAACCATAGAAAAGCCGTTCTGAGACTCGAGATAGGACATATGAAGCAGTCGGCATGGTAGCTCGCATGCAGTCAGTTGGTGATGATTGCTGCTGTTGCTCATTAAAACAGGATAAATCTGGAAAATGGTGATCATTAATTCGAATTAGAGCAATCACTGATGCAGGAAAAATATAATTTGTATAGATTTGTATTTTGGTATTTCCAAAAAGGAAAGTAATATTTGAAGATATTCTAGCATGTTATAAAATCTGACTAGATCATTCTTTTCCATTTTAAGCTAGATGATGTTGATTTTTCTTCAAATTAAGATCATTTATTATTTTAATCCTTACCCAAGGATATGTTTATTGATTTGAGAGAGAGAGAGAGAGAGAGAGAGGAAGGGAGAGAGAGCGAGAGAGAGAGACACTGAAGTGACAGAGAGATATCTGTCAGTTACCTCCAGTACGCGCCCCAACTGGCAAATGAACCTGCAACTAGGTATGTGCCCTGACCAGGAAATGAACCCACAACATTTTGGTATAGGGGAGGACACTCCAACCAAACCAGATTTGAGAAACCTGGCCAGGGCTAAGATCAAGTTTTGGAGCAGACTTCTTTAAAATCGGATAGTGAATGGGAGGGTGAACTGGCTGCAACATCTGTCACCCCATTGATTGCCAGGGTTGATTCAGCTGATCTTGCTGGATAGGTGTCCTCTTCCTCCCTCACAGTAGGGAGGTACAGAGCTATGTTGAGAAGAAACTTTTAGTCCAGTCTCTATTTTGAAATATTTATAGCTGTGACTCATCTTAAAACATGTGAAATTGTCTTCAGGATTATGGCACTTAGCGAATAAAAATGTAGAATACTTTAGAAGAAATAATTAAATATACAGTGAGTTATGTCTGGAAAAAGTCCAACCATTGTTAATGTAATGAGACTGGTTTGAGCCACGTCAATGTAACCTGGCAGCCAAGGAGAGAGGACTGGAATGCACATGGGGAAACAATGTCAAGGTCACTGTACTAGTCAGTAGGGACGTTAGACACTGTTGAGTAGGCATGTGTACTGTGTGGCCTTAGCATTTAAAATGAGTGAGTAGAGCCACAAATCTGCATCAAATTTTGTGTTAAACTTGAGCATTCCTCTGTAGAAACTGTTCAGATGATGATTCGAAAGGCCACAGCAATGGGGAATTGGTGACTGGCAGCTTTATCACACCAAATGCATCATGTCTCATGCAGAGTATTTTTGCTTAACATCAAATCACCCAGGTGATTCATCCCCCTCTACAGCCCAGATTTGGCACCCTGTGACTTTTGGGTTTTCCTAAATCTAAAATCACCTTTGAAAGGGAAGAGATTACAGGCCAAATAATTGATAAGATTCAGGAAGATACAACAGGGCACCTGGTGGCAATTGGGAGAATTGTGTGAGTTTCCAAATTGCCTACTTTTAAAGGGACTGAGGCACCACTGTCCTATGTGCATTGTTTCTTGTATCTTCCTTAATAAATGTCTCTATTTTTCATAGCCCATGGCTGGATACTTTCTAGACACATCCCATATTTATGAAATAGCTTGGCTACTTTTATCTTTATCAGTAAGATGGTGTTAAAGAAATTCTCATATCTGTATTTCTTTAATTGTAGAGATGACTCATAGAAATCTTTTTCCTGGCAAAATGCTTACATTTCAAATTTATATTCTTATCAATTCAACAAGTATTTACTGATGATTTTCTAAGTTCAAGATACACTGCTCAGGGTACAAAGTTTTGATACAAAGCTGAGTCAGGGGGAAGACAGATATAAGGCCAATGAACTACATTATAAATTATCTAAATAATCATACCAAGAAAATATTTGATGCTTAGGACCAAGGGATAAATAAGCCATAAATGGGTACCCATCAGGACCAGCAGACCAGATTCAGTCATCAGCAATGACTGCTGGACTGTATGATGTCAGAGACAGTCTTCACATCCTACTCTATGCAAATGATCACTCTTGGGCACCAAGCAGCTCAGTGGTCCTGCATCTAACAAATGTCTAATGCTTGCTATACTTGAGAGAATTTGGAGAATTTGTGAGTAAATA
>PVKM010015119.1:5463-28347 GCA_004027735.1 Carollia perspicillata | reverse complement strand
GCGGCCGGGAGAGCCGTGGCCGGCGCGTGGACTGCCGGAGTGCAGCCCAGCACGAGGGCCGGAGGGAGCCCGGCCCGGGCGGCGAACGGCGCCTCCTGTGCCCACCCCCCCAGCAAGTCCTCCGAGAGGCAGAGTGACGGGGCCAGGCAACCACGGCCACCAGAGGAGCACTGACCTGAGAACACGACGTCCGTCTGCCAGTAATTGAAAGCCGCGACCCAGGCCTCGAAGCCGTGGGCCTGCCACGTGGTGACAGCCTGTGGTCCTGGCCCTGCCTCGTCCACCTCCAGGAGGTGCAGCTGTCCCCTGGAGTCGCTGCTAATGATTTTCAAGGGCTGGCCACTGGCCCTAGACACAGAGGACCAATGGAGAAACCCAGCTGAACGTCCCTCAGAGACCCAAACTCGCCACCCTCCTGGTTCCCGAGACGGGTCCTGGGAGAGGCTGTGCTTCTTAAAAGGTGGCCACAGCAGGTCCGCGCTGCTTCTCCTGACGGAAACCCACCCCTTGTCCCTGAGAGCGGCAGTGTCTGTCCTGCGGGCTGGGGCTGGCCCCATGTTCCCAGGCTGGCGAGCAGGCGAGGCTCACGCAGGGACTCAAATTCTCTCCTGCGAGAACACGGGAATGCGTCCTCAGAGCAAAGGTGGGGACCCTCACCTTCCGGCTTTCCCAGTGGACCAATCCAGTGACAAGGCCAGACACTGCTCGTCCAGGGCGAAGCTGGCCGCCAGCTGCAGGGCATGCGTGCTCCCCTGCAGAGAAGGGGCGCCGTCAGGGGTGCAGTCCAGGGCCCCAGGAAGACCACTCCCCCAGCTCTAGCCGGCTGGCCTTCCCTCACCCACTGCCAAGCGGGCCATGGGCCGCCACCAACAGACAGAACCCGCGGCCGCTGCAGAACTGGGCCCTGCCCTCCACACGCCTGCAGGACCTCCCACCCCTGTGACCCCAGGGAAGCAGGCATCTCTCCTCCTAGGTGCTCTCACACGCTGGCCTGCTCCGGGAGTGCCTGCTGCACACCCTCCCGCTCCCCAGGCAGCAGGCTGGCACGTCGTGTCTCCAGGGGCCCAGGCAATGGACCCTTTCCTTGGGTTTCCCTTTCGGAAGTCACGAGCAGCCATTAAAGGGCTGCTCCTGTCCTCTGAAACCTATGCAAGTCCTATTGCCTAAGGAGCCCTGCACGTGCCCCGCTGCACCCACAGGCTCCCGGCTGGCAGCTCCACTAGGGCGCTCGAGGGCTGACTGTGCGGCCCCCAGCCTGCCCCAAACGTCCTCCCTCGCTCCCAGGACAGGGCTGCTGCCACCAGTCAGCCTGGAGCAAGGCCCTTTCCACACACACCTTCAGCGGCCAAAAAGCCAACGCCCCGGGCCACTCACAGCAGGGCGTGTGCCCCAGGGGCAGGCGTGGTCCTGCAGGCTGTCTACCTCCCTGCACAGCAAGACTTCCCACGGTCAGGGCTGTCCCTGTGGACAGCTGGCACACGTCTGAGAAGTTCACGAGCCGACCACGTGCTCTGCTGCCACTGTGAAGGACCCTTCGCTCGGGGCAAGCCACTGCTGTTCTCAGCCCCAGCTGCGTCCACCCAAGAACGCTGGCCCAGGCTCTTCCTTAGGGAAGAGCTTCCAGATCCATCGACAAGTAAACCAACAGCCTGTCACTCCTGCTGGTGACACATACGTGCCCTCCTCTCAGTCCCGGATGCAGAACCCAACGATTTGAAACGCACTGCGTGCTGCCTTAGGATGTGTGGTGATCACATTCACCGCTGCACAGGAACCGTCCTGGAGAAGCGTTGGTGTCAGTCTCCTTCCCAAACCCGCCCGTGCCGGCTCCTTCCACCCCCTACAAATCCCATCCCCAGCCACTGACCTCAGACCCCACCAGCTGGAACAGCTCAATGTGCCCACCAGCGTCTGCCACACCCAAGAGGGCCTGGCCGGCCACCGGAACGTGGCACCTGAGGAGAGAACCCACAGGCCAGTCAGAACGGGGCGAGCCCAGGGCACCGGGACTCGCCACGCAAACTTCAGCCCCTACATTGTTTTGGAGCCTACAGTTCTGTCCCAATGAGACCCCCCCAGCTTACGGATCAAAGCACGGGCATTGCTTCTCAGGATACTAGCTGCGGAGCTTGGAAACCGACAAAGGAAATGAACCCCAAATCTGCTTCATCTTGCAGCCACCCACGGGGGCAGGACGGGGAAGGAATGAACCCACAGTGCAGACGTGGCCCCATCTGGTTGAATGCTGCCAGACACCAGGCTCTGACCAGGAGACAAACTCCAGACAGGCAGGCTGGTTGCCAAGTTCGTACCATTTCATGTCCAGGATGGCCGAAGTGTCTCTCCTCTGGATCTCAACCAGGGAGCACGCAGAGAGGTTTTCATTGCAACTGTACAGGTACAGTCGCCCGAAACGGGTCTGTGGCGCAGTGGCGTCCAGCTCACCCTACAAAAGATGCAGCCTGTCCCAATCACCCTACCAGATACTAACGCTGGGACAGGAAGCGAGGGAAGGAGGTCTGCGGAGACTGTGTCCTGCTTGGGTGCAACCCCGGCCTTTCCGAGCTGGACAATGTCTCCTGTCCTGTACGGGATCCGTGAGTGTGTGGATGTGCGGGCCCAGCACATCCTTCTAAACCGGTGCACGGGCCAGCTGTGCTCAGGTCCCCACCGGGACAGTCCTAGCTGTGCCCTGGGCTCCGGGGCCCGTTCTCACTATCAAGGGTCCTGGTTTGGACCCCTCTTTAGTTGAAATGTCACCGTAAGCGGGAGCCACAGTGCATACATCCAACCTACATCCTGGCCACAAGGCCAAGGCTGCATCTCCACCCCGGGACTCCCTCTACACTTTCCTTCCAGCTCCCCGGCCAGAGAGGCCTCCCCGGAGCTGTAACCTGCCCCTCCCGGAGCTTTCCGGGCCTCGGCCCCTCCCCGGGGGGAAGCCACCGGGCGCGCGCGCAGACACGCATGGCCAGACCGCGGGGCTGGGGCCAGCGCGCACCTCGCCCTCCGGCGCCCGCAGCTGGTAGGTGCCGCAGGCCAGCACCCGCCGGCAGCCCTCCAGCGGGCACCACTCCACCGAGTCCGCGGTGTACTCCGTGTCCACTGCCTGCAGTAGCTGCAGGTGACGGCCAGTCCCATAGCAGCCGGAGGACGCAGTGACCGCCGGGCTGCTGGAGGCCGAGCTGAGGGGGACACGGGACGAAGCCAGCGTGCAAGCCTGGGTCGCGGCCATAGCCGGGTGAGAGTGGGCTCGGGGTCAGAGCCGGACACCAGAGCGCAGGGAACACGCCAGAGATGCAGCAGGTATTTGCTGTCCTTCCGCGGTCCCTCCCTCCCTACTCCTTCCGGATGTCGGGGCGGGACTTCCGGCCTCCGTGGCCACCACGCGAAAGGCCGAGCTCTTGCGCCCCCTACCGGCCGGCAGACCTCAGCGGGCCCCCACGTGCCTGCAGGGCGCGCCCCCCGGCCCCGCAGCGAGATGGTGGAGTGGACAGGACCGCTGTGTACCGCACGTACTGGCAGGACAGCTGGGCCCAGAACGGGGAAAGAGGCAGACATGGAAGTGGAGGCGTGCTCAGGGCCCGGACACCCAGGGAGCAGAGTCCGAGGTCAAAGGGGCTGGGCCTCCACTGCTCCTTCCCTGTTGTTCTCCTCCCCACCCTACCCCCACCCCAGCCTCAGCCCTACGGGCCAGCACAGCAGAGTGCGTGCTGGAGTTCCCTACGCGAGTCGCAGGGCCCTGGGCAGGCAATGCACGAGCGCAGGGGGAAAAGCCAGCATTCTTGGAGGTCAGGGGTCCCTTGGCCAGTTAGGTTTAGGCCACAGGCGGCAAACACGAGGCCCGTGGGCCCAATCTGGCCGGCACCTTGTTTCTACCTGGTGGCAGCGCCGAGCTCTCACCTGTTAAGGAGTGTTTACATTTGTAGAGTCCTAAAATTACATCCGGTCCTTTGAAGGCAACTGTGAGGTTGATGTGGCCCCCGGTGAAAATGAGTTTGACACCCCAGTAGGCTGTATAGGCCATCTTGGCACAGCCATGATCTGATGTGGGAGACTGAAGAGGCGCTGGTACCACTCAAGAAAATTAGTGTTCTACCCAGCAGGCTTAGGGGACGCAAGTTTGGACAGTGGTGGACTGGACTGTGCCTAAAACGATGTTGCAGTTGGACAGGACCACAGAACATGACCTTCGGAGGCAGCGTCTTCGCAGAAACGATGCAGTGAAAATGGCCATTGGGGTGGGCCCTAATCCAGAGACTGCTGTGCTGGTGACGGGGAGTTCCGGCCGTCAGGGGCATCACCCACCCAGGGAAGAAAGACAGCATGAAGACCCAGGCTAGGAATCCACGAGCCCCTGCCAGAGGTTGGAGAGACCTGGACACACCTTTCCTTAGGGCAGCTAGAGGGAGCACCCCACCACCCCACGCTTGGGTCTGAGCCCTCCCCTCCGGGAGACAATGCATTGTTCTAAGCCACCCTTCTGAGGATACTAGTTACAGCAGCTAGACCTCACGAACCTGGGAGACTGGAACCCACATGGAGTCCTGGGTATCCAGCCTCAAGCTCAGAGGCAAGGCTGTGGCTACAAATGCAGACATGAGTCAGCAGCTACAGCAGCAGCTGGAGCAGAAAGGCCAGGTCATTCTGAAACAGCCGAACCACATCTCTGTGTGGTACCAGAGGGTCAAGTCAGCAGCCCCACCTGCCGTGCTCTACCCCGTCAGAAACGAGCCCCACATTTAATCTTCTGAACGCCGAACTCAGATGCTCTCAGGTGTGTGGATACGAAGGGCGAGAGGTTGGAACCATCAGAAGAGGAACCAGGTGCTGGGTGCCAGCGGTCTGTAGGGAAGAACCTCCCTAGGGACCACACACACACCCCACTAGCTCTGCACCCACTGCTGGTCAGCATAGGGGCCAGAGGGACTTGGAACAAAGCCACCAGCCACCAGCCCCCATCCCATGTAGCACTTGTCTCTCTGACCTAGAAAATGTGCTGCACCTGGGAAGGAAACAAACCCACCTGCACCTTCACGACAGCATCTGCTCCAGGGGCGGCAGTGTTGACTGAGCGCAGGGAAGGAACTGCCACGGCCCCACTCTAACTCGGGGCCACGCCCCCAGCTCCAGCCCAGGGCCCTGCACCAGCAGACTGCGTGTGTGGGCACAGCAGTCAGATATGGGACAGCCACCTACTGTGGCTCCAGCTCCCCATGGCCACAGTACATGGTGATCCCCAGGTCAAGGCTATGCCAGAAGAGTCGAAAACCACCAAGTGTCAGGACCCAGCATGGTGGTCTGTGGTGAGTCAAGACCCTGGGCACTTCCCTTTCCATGTGACTTCCTGGTGAGGAGCCGACTGCAGAACTTGGGCTGGTCAAGGGGTGTACGCAGGCTGGACCACCAACCTGGCCACTACTCGAAGGGCAGACGAAACCCACAACCTGCAGTCCGATGCCTCCTTGTCCCAGGAACCTTTGAAAGCAGGTTGACCACCCAACCCCCAACATGCCCACCCACACAGGCTCCCTGCCCTGCTGTCCTGGCCAGAGCTAGCGCCAGCGGTCTGGAGGGAAGACCCTCTCTCAGGATCACATACAGCCCCCACCCCCACCTGCTCTGCACCCATGCTGCTCAGTGCAGGGTCTGGGGGAAGTTGAATGACCCCCCTGTAGACAGCACATGTCTCTGGCCTAGAAAATGCACCACACCTGGCCTGTAGTGGCGGAGGAGGGGACTTCTCAGTTGAGACCAGTGTGTGGGGGGGCACGTGAAGCCCTCACCCCTTCAGAAAGACTGCCCTCCTCTGGGGTTAGGACTGAGCCCCCTGCCCCCTGCATGTTGCCATCACCCATTTCCCAGTCCCATTCTCCAGGAGGGCACTGCCCTGCACTCTGCAGTGCCCATGACAGCAGGCATGCAGAAGCAGCCACTGGAAGCTCAGCTCCCAGACCAAAGACTGCCACGGGGCTATCCCAGCAGGAAGGCAGTGAGCACACGTGGGCGTCCTGGAGGGGGGAAGAGGGGCTGCAGCAGGGAAGCACCTACAGGGCCAGGGGCAGCCAGGCCCGTCACAGCTGAGATGGCTAAGAAGCAAGGCCCCCCAGTGAACTGGCTGGACCTGGAGACTGGCCAGATGCCAGCCACACAGCCCAGCTCACTGCCCCACGGTGGCTGTGCAAGGTGTCCTGCCAGGCCAGAGGCTGCCCAGCACTTGGACATCTGGCTCCAGGAGGGGAGAGGGGGGCCGAGGCCCATGGGGATTGGAGGGGGCAGAGCTCAGGCACCCTGGCCGCTTCAATGCACAGGCAGGGCCTCAGGCCCCCACGGGTCTCCCAGCCACTCAACGGAGTGCAAGCAACAACCGTCCAGAACGAGGCTGGGGTCACCCCATGCCTGCCCCTGAGTGGCTGGCCTGCTCGGCCCCGTGACAATGGGTCTGGCCTCACTCCTGCTGCCAGCCGTTCTCTGGAGAAGTCCAGGAGCAAGGCAGGTCCCATGGAAAACATGCTCAGCAGGAGGGAAGAGCACAGAGCGGAGGATGCCAGGCGCCGGCCTGGACTGCCCCACAGTCGCTGCGCCCCAGCGGCGTGCCCATGGGGAGCGGCTTCTGCTCCCTGACAGTGTGAGACACGCAGCCCGACCATCCGGTGTTTGAAGTTACAACAAATGGTTCTATTCATACTTTCTAACCCTCCAGTCCCTCCCCCCAAAAAACTGTACATGAGTTTACAAACATATTAACATATAAATAATGAGAAGCACCCCGGCAGGAGCCTCCCCGGCTCATCTGTCTCTGCGCCAGGGAACACCTCCAGGGGGCGCTGTGCCACAGCACAAAGCCCGCTCTGGGCGCGGTGCTGGCGTCTTCAGCACCGCCAGGGGCGACCTCCACCACGTCCGAGGTGCCCACGGAGGACCGGCGCCCCTCGGGGCTCTGCCTCTGCCCACGCCCCGTCATCGTTCCGGCTCGAGCTCCTGCTGGGAGGGGCGCCTCTTCTCCCGACAGTGCTTCTTGTGGGTGGGCCAGTCCTTCTGCTGGCACTGGGAGCCGCAGTACCGGGCCACCTGGCAGCGCCCGCAGATGTTGAACTCCCGGAGCTGCAAGAACACAGGGCAGGGGCTTCGAGGTCAAGCAGAGGGGTCACCCCTCCGGAAGGGGAAGGGCCCGCCCCCCGCCAGCCACAGAGGCACCAAGGGGCCCGAGGGAGCACGGGGAGTGGGGCGCCCGGGGTGCTCGCCACAGCCGCACCTGCTTCTCGATCATCGTGCAGGGCGGGTAGCGGCACTCGTAGTAGGTGCAGGGGCTCTCCTCCTCCTCCACCACATCCCCGTTTGCGTTGTAGAACCGCGTCACGTTCAGCACCGGGAACTGCTCCTCGATGGGGTCCGTGGGCAGCTGCTGGATCGCGAGCCAGTACAGGCTCTGCTCCCTGAAGGGGAGAAGGGGACCGGCTCCAGGCACAGGCGACCGTGGCGAGGGTGCGGGGCGGACAGGCCGCTTTCCCCTGCTCGGCAGCCCCCGCCCTGACTAGCTGAGGCCAGCGGCCACTGCACTGCGTGACTTTTCTCCACGCGACACCAAGTGCTCAGCATACTCGGTCTTCCCACCAAGAGGCGCAGAGCAGGGCTGTCTCTCCCACACCTGGGACTGATGGGCACGCAGCAGGCATGGCAGCCGTGCGGTCTCAGTCCCAACGCCCAGCCCACCTGGGCGAGGCCAGGCAGCCCCTCTCCCTGCTTGTGGCCCCAGCAGCGCGTGCCTCGGCCCCTGGTCAGTCCTTCTCCCCTTCAATGCTGTGAATGGTGCCAAACCCTCCTAAACACCGATCCTGTGAGAGTGGATGGCGACCGAGGAGCTCCGCCTGCCCCCAGAGCTGAGCGCGGCCTCTAGCAGGTGCTATCTCAAGAGGGAGCGGCCCACCCGGGAGCTGGGCTTGCACTTTGAGAGGAGAGGAGACGGCAGGGTAACCACGCCTGGGGGCCGGGCCTGCAGGGACTTGGGTAAAAGAGGGAAGGGCCACCCTCACACAACACTGTGTACAAAAACTAACTCGAAACAAGGACCTAAATGCAAGACCTCAAACAGCCCTGGCCGGACAGGTCAGTAGGTTGGAGCATCACCCTGATACACCGAGGTTACAGGTTCAATTCCCAGTCAGGGAACATACAAGAGTCAACCCATGATGCATCAATAAGTGAAACTACAATTCGATGTTTCTCTCTAAAACAATTTTTTTTTAAAAACCTTCAAACAAAAGATCTCCTAGAAGAAAACACAGAACCAAAGCCACACCCAACGGGCCTGGCCATGACCTCTCCGCCATGACCTCTCCACCATGACCCCCGAGGCCCAGGAGACTAGAGACAACACGGACACATCAGACTGCACGGTTGTGGAGCCGCCGTGCACCAAAGGCACCGTCGCCCGAGTAAAAGGCAATGCACGGAAGCGGGAAAATGCGTGCAAACCACACACCTGACAATGGACTCATGTCCAGAAGACGTAAAGGACTACCACAAGTCAACAGGGAAATGAACACAAGCTGAAAACAGACAAAGAGTTCCAGTCAAGGCAGCGGCACAGGCTGACACGGCGCACCCCTTCGCACGGCCCCATCAAAATCGCAACTAAAACACGGAGCCACCATCACTCAGAACCGTCAGAGATCGAGTTGAATGGAAGCCTGACGACCACGGGACAGAAGGAACGACACCCATCCAGACGGGGAGAAGGGGTGCAGATGCGGCAAGCGTGGTGGGTAACCATTTGGGAGGGACATCTCGGCAGCGAGGAGTCCCGGCCGCACACCAGGCCCCCCAGCCCAGGGTTCCAGAGCCAGGGAGAGACGTCCCCACAACTTCTGGCTGCAAAAACCAGCAGGGATGAGTCGGCGGAAGGAAGAGCTGGGCCCCCAGCAGTTCCTCCTCAAGAACCTGCACACGGAGGCACTCAGGCGCCCTCCCCTTGAGCTCCAGCACCGGGGAAGCAGCTGAGCGGCACCAGTGGCACACGGGGAGAAACTGAGGTATCTGGCATCAAGGCAGGAGCTGGGGGACAGCTTTCTCCCAGGCAGAAAGGGGAACAGAGCCACAGAACAGGCTGGTGCCAAATCTGAGACTCCATCGAGCTGGCTAACATTCTCTGCCAGACTCGGGAGACCCCTTGAGGCTCCATTCCCACCCAACCTAGAGCTCTTAATAGTAGCTTCTCCCTACCAATGCCTGTCTTGTCTCAAGCTTCCCAACCTCCTAAATCCTCTCAAACAAGCACCAGCTGCCCTCAACGAGCCCCAGGCCCAGCACTACCAACAACCAGATTAGATTCACACCTTGGTTTAGCCTGGGAATCTCTAAGCCCAGCACAAGGAGGAGCCACCTCCGATTGCTGCCTCACAGAACACAGGTGGGGGCTGACCTTGGCCTGTGCCACCCAGGAAACCCCAGGCCCAGCGCATCCAGTGGACAGCTGAAGACCATGTTGGAGCACCACCACCCTGCCCCTACATAGCTGATCCTCCCCGGAAAGTGGAGGCTGGTGGTCAGTGGTCACAGCCAGTCCTTGCAGCTGAGTGGCCTGAGTAAATCCCTCCCATTGACCTGCCAACAGCAACCAAGGCTCAGCTACAAAGGAGGGTGTACTCCGCCCACACAAAGGGCAGATAAGAGCTTCCCGGGCAAGAAAAATCTAAACGAGTCCATCATCACCAAACCATTATTTCGTGAAATGTTTAAAGGACTTATTTAATAAAAAGGTCAAAACTATGAACAAAAATGGCAAAAATACATATCTATGAACAACTGAATCTGGAAAACAAACTAAGCGAACAAGAACAGAGGCAGAACCACGGACACGGAGAGCACTTTGAGAGCCGGTGGATGGGAGGGGGTGTGGGGGATGGGGAAGAGGGGAGGGGACTCAGGGGTACAAACAGGTGGTCACAGAACAGCCCTGGGGACGGGAAGCCCAGCACAGGAAACGGAGAAGCCAAAGAACTTGTACGCATGACCCATGGCCACGAACAAGGGTGGGGCGGTGGCCTGAGGGAGTGGGGGTGCTGGGGGGAGTGGGGGAAAAGAGGAAAATCAGTACAAGTGTCATACCATAATCAATACAACATAATGAAAATAAATAAATAAGAGTAGCCCTGGCTGGCGTAGCTCAGGGGACTGAGCACCAGCCTGCAAACCAAAGGGCTGATGGTTCCATTCCCAGTGGAGGCACCTGCCTGGGGTGCAGACCAGGTCCCCAGTGGGGGGCCTGTAAAAGGCACCCACACATTGATGTTTCTCTCCCTCTTTCTCCCTCCCCTCTCTAAAAATAAATAAAGTCTTACAGGAAACAAAGACAAAGGGAGGGTGGAAGAGCTATTGGGGGATAAATGGTGATGGGGAAAAAAACGCCATAAGAAGGAACCATTGGCCCTGGCGGGTGTGGCTCAGTGGACTGAGTGCTGGCCCGCACACTGCAGGGCTGCAGGGTCGATGCCCAGGCGGGGCCCAGGCCTGCGCTGTGGGCCGGGGCCGTGGACTCCGGCCTGCCCGCTGTGCAGCCCTCCTCCTCTGCCGCCCCAGTCTTCGTTCTGTCTGTGCAGCGGCTCTCCCTGCCCAGAGAGCGGGCAGCGAAGTGGGCTAACGTGAGCTAACCGGTGACCCCAGCTGTGCTCGCTGCCTCGGGGACACTGCCCCCGGAAAGCCTGCAGCTCTGGTGGCTGTGCCAGAGGAGGACCTGCAGGTGTCAGCCCTGAGGCTGTCCGCACCGCAGCTTGGGGAGCCAATAAGCACCCCATCTTTGTGTCAGTCTGGGGCCGGTTCCTGTCACCTCCAGCCCAGACCCTAGAGGGTGACTTGTAGACGGGTCGTTTCCTCTCAAGGACAGGGAACTTTAGGGCCACACTTTGACATTAGAAGAGAGAACCCAGGGGCCGTGGGCCCCGGCCCTGCCCTGCTCGTGTGAGAAGCCCTGCAGAGTAAGGCGGCGGCACTGGCTGGGTGTGGCCTGCACAGAACCTGGGGACAGCCCCTTCCCGCCAGGACCCGCAGGGGACAGCTGCAACGGCTCGCCCAGCGTCACTTGCCGAGATCCCCCAACACGGACCTGCGGACGCTCACTGATGCCTGCCTGCTGGGAGCCACCACCACTGCCCGGAGGCCAACAACACACACAGGAGCCCTGGGGAGCCCCCCTGAACCCGGAACGCAGGTGCGTCCAGGGATACCTGGCTTCTAGCTCCCTTCCTGCTGTGGGTCCCCCAGCTCATCCCGGGCCCCACGAAGCTCTTGGTTGGGCTGCATCCCACCCACCTCGTGGGCTACCTGAGCCATCCGTTTCAGACAAAGACCCCTCAGGGCGCTGGAGAAGTCCCACCCGCGCCAGGCGTCCAGCCCTTGGAGACAGCACCTCTCCCAGTAGGGCCAGTCACCACGAGACCAGCCCAGGAAGACAGTGACGAAATGCTCCCTGTCTCTGGGAAGAAGAGGAGGGCCCTCCACGCTGTGGGAAAGCGGCTGAGGCCCCCACTCACAGAAGCACCAGGACAGAGCAGCAACGTGGGCCCCCTGTCCTCGAGGGCACCTCTGCCTCCATCGCCAGGCTGGAGAAGACCCACCTCTGTTTGCTGGATGTCTCTTCGGCTTTGGGCCGCCAGCCCCACGGCACCAGCTGCAAGTTGTCTAGGCGATTGTCCACAGTCACAGCGTTGAGATGCACGACCTGGAACCCAGGAGCGATGCCTCCCCTGTGCCGCTCCCTAGGACACAGACAACTCTCTCGATCCGCCTCCCAGGACTTCCCAACATCTCAGCCACATGATCTGAACTGGGCCCTCATCACACTGATGGAGTAGCGCCAGGAGCGAGGCTGCCCAAAATCCAAGGTGTCAGTCCGTAGCCCAAACAGGACCATGTCGACAGTCCAGTCCCTGGATTCAAGCCTAGGATGCAGGGAGCCCACGGCCTAGAAAACACCCCATCTGAGTGGCCCCCAGATGCACACTGAGGACCGCAGCCCCTTCCCCACATGCCACTAACAGGCTCAGCAAGGGCCCAGCAGGGGACAGACACCCTCCCCAGGGAGGCTGGTGTCCCCAGCGGGCAGAGGGACAGACAGGACTGTTGGTCTGGAGACATAGGCTGCCCCGCTGGTGCCACAACACGCAGCCACTCCCGAGTAAGCGGCAGTGGTGGGAAAGCACGAGGGCAGGAGGCTGCCCTGTGTGCATCTGGACCACGTAGGCCCCAGGGTGGGAGGGCACGTCGAG
Source organism: Carollia perspicillata (assembly GCA_004027735.1). Taxonomy (NCBI): domain Eukaryota; kingdom Metazoa; phylum Chordata; class Mammalia; order Chiroptera; family Phyllostomidae; genus Carollia; species Carollia perspicillata. Next base: position 16,084 of record PVKM010015119.1, on the reverse strand, counting down.
CGACTCAGAAATACCCACCACAGCAGCTCGTGGAGAAGCCTCCCGGACCCCCTTCCTCGGTTTTTGTCAAAAGCATATGCAAAGATCTTAGCACCATTCCCGTCCGCATCTACTTCCATCCGGGCCTGAGAAAAAAACAAGATGCGGGTCTGTTAAGAAGCCTCCGGTTCTTGGCAGCAGTTCAGTTACCTCCTAGAAAAACCGAGTGACGCGAATGAGCCAGAGCAACAGGGGGCAGGCCTGTTCCTGGGACCCTGGGAGCCGGCAGAGCTCGAGAGACCAGTCACATCCCAACAGACGCTCTCCTGCATTAGAGCAAGGGACGCCAGGGACCTCTGTGCTGCACACCGTGGACACAGGGAAATACACCCTCCTGCCCTTAAAGGAGCCCACAACTCCAGAGAGAGTCTCTTGTGCACAAGAGACTGCTGGAGGGAGAGGAGGCCCCACTGAGAGCTGGGTCCAGTCTCGCGGAGGGTCTCTGGAAGGGAGGAGCAGGCGGACGCGGCCTGGGGCAAGCACAGAAGCTGGTCAAGCGGAGACAGTGGAAGGCAGGGGCTCAGGAAGATGAGTGGAAGGCAGGCACTGGGCCCCAGGAGGAACAGGGCCGAGGCCAGAAGACAGGCAGGGTGGCACTGGATCATCTCCTAAGGAGCCAGGCCTTGCCCCAGTTGAATTCGGTCACAAACATGGTACAAGCATGTTTTCAAGGAAGAGTGGCAAGCAGGGTGGCCTCGGGGAGGACCAGGGTCATGGAGGCAGCGCTGAGACCCCGTGTCCTGAAAGAGGCTTCCCAGGCCTTCATGGCCCACCCACCCCCAGGCACAAAGGGAGGCCGTCCTTACCTCAAAGGAGTAGCCCTCCACCAGCGGGATGTCCTGCTCATCTATCAGGGTGTACTTGGTCTACAAATTAACCACATTTCGAAAGTTACACTGGGGATCTGGGTAGGGTACTGGTGATAGGCAGCAATGGCCCCTTCAAACTAAGAGAGGTTGGCAGGGTAGGGGCACAGGCGGTTTACCACAAAAGGCAGAGAGCCGTACCAAAAGCTGGTCATTCCCCACCCAAGACTGTGCCAGAGGAGCAGGTATGAGGCTGCACTTCCCATCTGCATGGGACTAACCATAACAACTGCTACGGAACTGGCCGACCTTTATTCTGTGCCTTTAATGTGCCACTAAACCTAGCCCACCACGGTGGCTTTGTTGGAGTGGAGGGAGAAGGCCCGAGTTGAGGCAGAGTATCCAGAAGGTATCAATTAATGTTTACAGGTTAGGAAGGGTACTGGGTACAGAGCTGCCCACTGAATTGTCCTTTGTACCTTTTTGTTCCAAATCAAAGCTTTCAAAAATGACAATGTAACCAATCCCTAAATTAAAGGGAGTCTCAGAGCTGATGGAAGCCCACCCTTCCCTAATTAGAAAGCCACGTCCCTCTTGCATGATGGGCAGGAAACAGTCCCCAAACGGACCAATCTCAATCTAACTCTTGCTTCGAAAGCTGTTTTCTAGGATCTGAATCCGTTTTACCTTTATCTGACTGCCTCTGCTCCTCTCTCCCACCCGAAGCTTCCGCCGCTGGTGATGGGAACAGGGTTCCCATCCAGGGTAAGGTCCGTGGCTGGTGCAGCTGCACGGCCGGCCGGCTCCTGGAAACAGCCAAGCCTCAATGCCCACAGGTGCTAGGAAGCCCCAGCCTCGAACACGCGGAGGGCGGGGCCAGGTAAGGGAGAGAAGCAGAGGTAGGCCCTGCTCTGGCGAGGCCCACTGAGGCTCAGCCAGTCTTGGCCACCGCTGGCAACGTGAGACCTGCGCGAAGCTCCACTAGGACCCGCAGGCACGGAGCGGCGCGCACACACCGGTCCTGACAAGGACCGAGCGCGCCGCATCGAAAGGGCGCTGCGCTCCCCGCGCCGCGAGCGCAGCCTCGAGCCCCCTCCTCGAGGGCCGCGGCGCACCGTTCGAGCCCCAAGGCCGCGGCCCGCGAAGGGCTGCCCCACGGGGACACGCTGCCGGCCCGCCACCCGCACAACCGCCGGGCCCCGCGTCCCCGGCCCAGTCTCGCGCTCCCGGCCCAGCGCCCACCCGCCCAGCCCCCGGCCCCGCGCCGCTCACCTTCCCAGCTACCCGGCCGAGCCGCACGATGCCCAATTTGAAGTCGGTCATGGCCAGGCCTGCGCTCGGCCGGCGGCGCCGCTCCCTCGGGAGGCGCCGGACCGGGGCGGGGCCGCGGCGCGCTGGGCGAGCCGGGCGGGCGGGCAGGGTTCAGGTCCGGGCAGCCGGGCGGGACGAGGCTGGGCCGGGCTCAGGCCGCCGCCGCCGCCACCGCCTCGCTCCCGCCGGACCTGCCACGCGCCGCCGCTGTCGCCGCGCGCACCACCGCAAGCCGAGCCGGGGGCGGGGCGCGGCGCAGACACACCCCCGCCCGCCACCATCCGGCCAATAGAGAGGCGCGCACTGCACCGGCCGGCGCGCGCCGCCCCGCCGCGGCCAATGAGGAGCGGGCGAGTACGCAGGCGTACGGAGGAGAGAGGAGAGCGCGGGGGAGGGGCGCGGCCGGGGGGCGGTACCTCGCGGCCGCCCGGTGTACGTCAGTTTCGCGGGAAGCTTTGTGCAAAGGTCTACGCGCTCGCCGCTCTCGGCCCCAGGCCCGGCGCTTGAGCCGCCACCTCGCGCCCGACCCCGGGTCCAGACCCCGCGCCGCCCCGACCCCTCGGTCCGCTTCTGGCTCCGCGCCCCGGAGTTGCCCGGAGGACCCCGCGGGTTCGGGTCTCTGGAGGACCAGCGGCGGCCCCCCACGCCGGAAACGGCCCCGCGTCCGGAAGGCAACGGGCAAGGGCACGGGGTGAGGATGGGACCCCAGAGCCCCCGGCCGCCGAGGAGCCGGGCTGGCGGTCCGCACCTGCAGGACGCGGGAAGAGCCCCGAGCTCAGCGCCCCTCCTCCCTCCCGGGTCACCGCGTCTCCTGCTCACAGGGGCCTGGTCTGGACGTCGGTCGTCGCTCCAACCTGGGCTACACCCACCCTCCCTGGGGCGCAGGCTCCTTAACCGAGGCGGGGCGACGCCCGGGGCGTGGAGAGCCTGGTCTAGGGACTCCCGGGCTGCCGTCTTTGGGGGGCCTGCCTAGCACCCATGCCTCCTCGCACCGGCCTGGCGTTCACCCCCAGCACCCACTGAAGCTACGTCAATTTAAAGCCCCTGCTCATACCCCAGGGAGGGAGGCCGGAAAGACCCAGGATGAACGAGTCACATAGGTTGGAAGGCGATGCACGCCTCGGGGGAAACACGGACATCAGCAGTAGGGGTCGGGGGTCCTAGTGGAGGTGGGGAGCGGAGCAGGCCCTGTCGCCAGTTTGAACAAACAGTGGAAGGAGAGGGCGTGAGTGTGTCCACATAGGGGATCCCCGCAGGGGAGAGGCCAGTGCAAAGGCCCCAAACTGGGGACATTTCCGGCGCGTTCGGAAACAGGGGCGGCCCCTGTGACCAGACCGGAGTGGATGAGGAGCAATAGCCTCTTAAAAGCACTTTGACGTTCACACTCAGGAGCGAGGACGCAGCGAGACCCCACCTCGCACCTGTCAGAACGGTTGTCGACAATAAATCAAACAAGCGTTGGCCAGTGTCCAGAGAAGGGAACGCTTGTGCATTGTTGCTGGGATTACAAACTGGTGCGGCCACTGGGGAAAACAGCGTGTAGATTCCTCAAAACAGATTAAAAATAGACCTGCCATGTAACCCCACAATTCCGCTTCTGGGTATTTATCTGAAGAAACCCCAAACACTAATTTGAAAAGATATGTGCACCCGTACGTTCATTGCAGCGTTATTTACAATCGCCAAAACATGGATGCAACTAAGGACCCCTCCAGACAAGAGGAAGAAGTGCTACGTGTGTGCAAGGGAATGTTACTCGGTCTCGAAAAGAACACAGTCTTCCCATTGGTGACACTGTGGAGGGACCTAGAGGGTATGGTGCCAAGTGGAATTCGTCAAAGACAGAAATACCACATGAATTCACTGATATGTGGGGTCTACACAAAATAAATGGGCAAAATAGACACAGATTCAGTGATACAGAGAACACGTTGACAGTTGCCAGGTGGAAGGGGGTTGGGTTGGGGGGTGAGGAGACGGAAGGTGTTAAGAAGCACAAACTGCCACATATAAAAACAGTCCTGGGATGTGAAGTACAGACAGCACAGGGAGCACGGTCGATCATGTTGTATTAACTACGTGTGGCGCCAGGTGGGTTCTACACTTACCGGGGTGAAGACTTTGTAAGTTATGTAAATGCCTGATCACTATGTTGTACAACGGAAACTAATAGAACATAGTATGTCAACTGTAATCGAAAAATTAAACCACAGAAGCGCAAAGTGAGGCCGTGGGAGGATTTGAACAGAGGGGTAGCTTTTCGGTGAATCGCACTGGCTGGTGGAGACAGTAGTTTAGGGGGGGAAAGAGTGAAGGGAAGGAGGCTGTGTAGAAGGGAGCGCAAGTACCTAGCCCAGAGGTGACGGTGTCTGAACACGCGTGGTGGCAGCCCTGGTCATGCTGCGGTCACGATCAACCCCAAGTTCTAGTGGCTTCACAAAATAAACACCTATTTCCTACTCATGCTCCATGTTAAGGCTACAGGCGGTTGCCCGTGTGAGCCCCGGGTTCAGGGCAGATCTTTGGCCTGGGGTGTCGATGTGGCCCTCACTGTAGCACACGCTCACTGCGTTCCTAAGATCCTCATGTGAGAAATGCAGACAGAGGCAGGGAGGTCGAAGAGTGAGCCCTGGGCACTCCCACACTAAGGGGAAGAGAGTTGGAAAGGGGAGGAGCCGGTACAGAGAACCTAGAAGTTAGGTGGGCGGTAAATCAGGGGAGGCCGGGTAAAGAGTGTGTGTGGAAGGGACGTTGGCCATGTCAAATGCTGCTGGTCGGTCCTGTAGGGGCGGATGGGAGTCAGTCAACAGACAGAGCAACGCAAGGGCACCGGTGTCTTTGGGAGCACAGTGTTGATGGAACGGCGCGGGACAGGGAGGAATGCAAGAAGAGAGCTGTGCACTGTGAGACAGACAACTTCCAAAGCTGCTTTTGCTAAAAGTGAGAGCAGGGAAACAGCCAAAACTAGAAAGAGAAGGGAAGTCGAAAGTAATTGTTTTTACAGTCAGAGGGGAAAGAGCGTGTTTGTTCAACAGAATGACTCCCAAAGAGAAGGAGACGTTGCCGTGGCCGGTGTGACTCAGTGGACCGAGCACGGGCCTGTGAACCAAAGAGTCACCAGTTCGATTCCCAGTCAGGGCACAGGCCTGGGTTGCAGGCCGGGTCCCCAGTAGGGGGCGCATGAGAGGCAACCACACACTGATGTTTCTCTCCCTCTCTTTCTCCTTCCCTTCCCCTCTCTCTAAAAATAAATAAATAAAAATCTTTAAAGAAAGAGAGAAGGAGAAGTTGATCACGTAGAAAAGAGGTGGAAGAATTTTAGGCGGGGCCAGGAGTGAGGAGCTGGCTTTAGATGGGAGCAGGGGCCGCTCGGGGACGGGGTGGAGGGGGCGTGGAGGTAGAAGTTTGGGGAATTGTCTTCTGACGAGAACTTTCCAGTTTTTCCGGTAAGTCGCAAACGAGGTCATCCGCTGAAAGTGAGGAGAAGGCTGCGAAGGCTGGTGGTTCAAGGAGGAAGGACGAGAGGTGACTGCCTGACTAGCTAGAGAGGAGCTGGGATGATACAGGAGGAGGGCCCGGCAGTATCCAGGGGGACCGGTCAGGGCGCCTGTGTTTTTCTCCAGCCTGTCTAGGCTGCTCCAGACAAGGCAAGGAGAGGGGAGAGGGCTTGGGCCAAGAGTGGAGCTGTGCCAGGTGAACGCACCGGAACGAGTGGGGAGAGAGGCGGGAGAACCTAGGAGAGCGGTCCCAGTGCTTGGCCACGACATCGGAGCTGAGTGAGGAAAGGAGAGAAAACACCCAAGGGGGCAGGAAAGGTAGGTTGGCATTGGGGTGCCAGGGGCGGACCGAGCTAGGACAGGAGGCGGTGGTCAGAGAAGCGTGGACGCGGGATTGTGAGGGGGCTGCAGCTGCTAGTGATGAGGAGCTTTTTCTGTTTTCTACTGATGTGTAACAAACCTTCCCAAGACTTCATGGCTTAAAGCAACATCACTTCACAATGTGTCAAGCTTCTGCATTCCCTCCACATGCTCTCAGGCGGCTCCTTCCTTGGTGAGAGGTGGCCGACTAGTGTTTCTCTCACACATGGATGTTTCTCTCCCTCCCTCCCCACCTAAAAGATAAGCAAATAAGATCTTTTAAAAAAGAAAGTTTGGGACCAGAGGCCTCATTTATTTTGAATTCTGTACATTTTAGTTCAAGCAGATAGACCCCTTTTTAAAAAGACCTGTGGCTTTTCTGTGTATCAAACTGTAACCCACTTCATTAGAAGCTCACTGTAAATCTCTTGAGGAAGGCTCCTCCCTACCGTGGGCTACACGTCCAGTGCAGTGGGACAAGGACCCCAAAACTCTTGGAGCCCTTTATGGCTTCTTGAATGGAAAAAGCCAGTGGACCCTTTAAGCATTCTGCCAGGAAAATCAGATCATTAGATACATTTTATGTCTTCCACCGTTACCACAGACAATGTTCTTGCCATTTTCCTGCCAATACCTAACACGGGGCTCCCTCCCTGCAGCCTGCCCTGCCCAAGTCCATCTGTGGCCTCGTCCCAAGGTCAGCACCACACTTCAATGCTGTTGTGGCAGCATCTCACTTCCAAGTTCCAATGCCTGTTCCCATGACCTACTGGTGCATAACAAACCACCTGAAACTTCCTGGTTTAAAGGACTGTTTTTCAAGGTTCTGTAATCTGGATTGGGCTCGGCTGGCAGGTCAGCTGTCTCAAATTGTCATCCCAACTCCTTTCTCCTTGTACGTGTGGGATGCTCCACCCACAGTGGTCCTGTGACTCTTGACACCCTCAATGTGCTAGGAAGTTCTGGGACTTCAGACCCCAGGCCTGACGACCGGCAGCTTCACCTCCCTCTGTCTTGGGGGCCTGCCACCATCAGTCTCACAACCTGGAGGCCATTGTGCTGTGCAAAACCCCAAACTAGCCACCTGGACAGGCCTCGTGGAAGAGGGCTGGGGTAAGATACCTGACCAGGGGTCACCTTGCCATACCTGAGCTATCCCAGCCACTCCCGTTGGGGCATCAGACACGTGAGAAAGACGTCTCGGATGTTCCGTCCTCAGCAGACCCCACGCAGAGCAGAGGACCCTGCAGCTGAGTGCAGCCTCGTCCTCACGACAAGTAACAAGCGGGGTGGTTTGTTCTACGGCGGTGGCTGGCCGACAGGGCCAGGGCCCGCAGCAGCCACGGTCCCTGGGTGTGATCGAGGCAGGAAGTCTGCGCCAGTGTCACACATGCGTCCGGGCAACCTCTCTCACGGAGATTTCTGCAGCAGGTAACCAGACATTTTTACACAGCAGCTCGGACGGACACCAAGAGAGTGAGACGAGAAGCTGCTGGGCCTTCTGAGGTCCTGCAACTAGTGTGGCATCTCCCGTCACAGGGCCGGCCAGGTCCCGTGGCAGGGGATGGGGCCCACTGTGCAATGGGAGGGACAGCGCAGACATGGAGGGACGAGGGGAGGGGTGGGCGGACAGCTCTGCAGACGGACTAGCGAAGCCACTGGAGGGGGCTGCTGGAGTCCTGGAGGACAGGACTCGTGGAGACGAGAGCTGTGCTGATGGTGGTGTTTAATTTTCTTAAAGACTTCATTTATTTGTTTTAGAGGGAGGAGGAGGGAGGGAGAAGAGAGGGCGAGAGGTGTCCACATGAGAAACATCCATTCCTTGCCTCTCGTACCAGCGAGGACTGAAGCCGAAAGGCAGGCGTGTGCTCTGACCGGCAATCAACCAGCAACCCTTCGGTTCGCAGGCCCGTGCTTGAGCCACCGAGTCACACCAGCCGGGGCCTCCTTTCTTATTTACAGTGCTTTGACATCTGGGGGCCCTTGCTGGCGGGGGAGGGACTGCTCCCCCAGGACTAATTCCTAGAGACAGCGATTTTCTGAGACCACACCTTTTACATGGAAACCAACCCAGAGCCCATACCCCCACCTCCCTTAGCTATATCTATGTCTATATAAAATTTATTTATTTGAGAGAGACAGAAACATTGATTTTGCTCTTCCACTTCTTCATGCATCCATTGGTTGATTTTTTAAAAAGATTTATTTATTTATCTTTAGAGGGGAAGGGAAGGAGAGAGGGAGAGAAATATCAATGTACAGTTGCCTCTCTTGCATCCCATGCTGGGAACTGGCCTGCAACCTAGGCATGTGCCCTGACCAGGAATTGAACCGGGACCCTTTGGTTCCCAGGCCCATGCTCAATCCACTGAGCTACACCAGCCAGGGCCATTGGTTGGTTTTTGTGTGTGCCCTGACCAGGGATCAAACCTGCAACCTTGGCGTGTTGGGACAATGCTCTAACCACCTGAGCTACCTGGCCTGGGCCCACCTCCTTTGTCTAATTCACACTCCATGCCAGTACTTCTCTGCTGAACTCACCCCAGGGCCAAGTACTGGGCACCGAGAGAGCACCCCAAAGCCCCAGAGCGCACTGAGCTCATTCACGCTCTCCAACCTGAAGCAGGCTCACGCTGCCTCTGCCACATCACCCACTCCTTCCCGCAGAGAACACAGGACGGGCTCTGGGCCAACCAACCCTGGCGCTCTCCCGCGTGGCCGGGTGCGGTGGCTCTCCCCTCCTCTTGGGTAAGTACTAAGCTCTTTCTTCAAGCAGTTGTCTGTGTCAGTCACCTCACCTGATTAAAACAAATCCTGGGTACATTTTTAACACAGAGGCCGGGGGTAGGAAGGATCACCTATGTGGATTCTGAAGTTACTAGGAATCCTGCAAAGTGGTACTGGAGAGACGACAGTGAGTCAGGAGCCGACGTCACCAGGACACAAGGGGACGGACCTGGCCTTGGAAGAGAGAGCAGCAGGGGAGGGTGGTGGGCTTTTGCTCTGAGAAAGTGTTAGTGCTGGGAGATTGTTGGGTGACAGTGACGGGCAGACGGTCTGGACGTGGCCACAGGGTCAGGAGGGCACCCAAGCTACCTCCAGGCCCGGAGGCACAGAAGTTGTGTGCAGATAAACATCCACGCTGGAGAGGTTCCAGGAGAGCCCGGGTGCCAGAAAGGGAGAGGAAGGGGCTTTGAGACAAAGGTCGGCGCAGAGATGCGCAGCTTCCAGAACATCGACGGGCGGGTGACGGGGTCAGAATGAAGGCCACGCAGGGCCGTCTAGGGGGCTGACGGTGGGAGACGGAGGGTATACGGGCCACCCCTCTACTGTCCCCATTCATTCCATCTCAGCAGCAGCCAACACGCCGTCTCCCTCCCTCCTCCCTGAAACCTTCATTCTGGACTTCTGTTGTGGACATTCGGCATTTTGGGCTGCCCACGGTCTCCCTCCTTCCCCCGGGGCACGCTGAACTCCTTGGTCAGGAACGCCCCCGTTTGGCTCCGTGGTTACCCAGACCCCCTCGGGGGTCCAGCACGGCAGGAGGCGGCGGGAACGGGGTGGGGCCTCCCTTTCCTCTCCCGCAAGTCTCCTCTCCTTTCGCTTCAGGGCTAGATTAGGTTTCCGTGGCTTTCCCCTCAAACCCTGATGTCTCCAGCGCCCTGCCTTGAGCTACCAGCTACACACAAGTGTGTAACCACTTCGCAGTCCTTCGTCTCCCCTAAGCTCGCGCAACAGAAGTGCCCAACGGACATCTCACACTCTTGCGGGTCATGGACTGCTCCCACACCCCATACCTCGACGTCCTCCCTCAAGCACCCCATATTTAACCAGCAGTGGGCGCCCACCGCAAGCTTAGAGCCAGCACGGCCTTCTCCTTCCCAGACTCGCCCGGTCTCCCGTGCGCACTCGCCGTGCGCCACAATTCACTCGGCACAGAGCCGCTTTTTAAAGACGATACATCTCGAGATGTCCCTCGGCGCCTTGGAGTCACGCGCATCCCGCTCCACGCAGCCTCCGACCCGCGCTCCCTCCTCTCCAGCCCCACACCCACGTGCTCAGGGCTGGCTCCGCGCGTAGGCCGCCCCTAGTGACCCACCCGGAGCCCCAGGACCGCCGCGCGGACGCAGCAGGCGCACACACGCCGGCCCGCCCTCCTGACGTCCTTCCGTGGAGTGACGCGCTGGGCGCAGCGAGGGACCTTCCAGTAAGCCTGCCGTGACCCTGCGCCCCTGTCCTCCGGCCACGGCATGGCCCCGCCCCCTCGACAGGTGAACCGGCCGCTTTCCCGGGGCAGCAGGGGGCGCACGTGCGTCGGATTCCGGCGACCTGCTACAGACCTCCACCTTGCGGGCCAGGTCGGGGCTGCGGGCAGACCGGTGGGGACTGGGGACCGGCACAGGGTTGGGGGACAGGTCCGGGAAGGAACCCAGCGGCCTAGGGGTGTGGCGGAGTTGGGGGCGGACGGGGCGGGGGCGTGGCCGAGGCGGGGGATGGGCCCGGTTGGCGTCAAGCGTGATCGAGGGCGTGCCCGCCCCGGGGCGGGGCGTGGGGGGCAGATAAGGGGCGTGACCTAACACAAGGGGTGGATCGCTGGGCGGGGCGTTA